>JANAVB010029713.1:0-20570 GCA_029216955.1 Iris pallida
CGCTTTCCCTTGAGTTTGGTTTCAGCTTCTGATCACACCTGTATGGCGTATCGATCCCTGGAAGATCCTTATACCCATAGCATGTGAGCATCTTCTCAATGTAGTGAGATTGTGACAGCGCTACTCTAGTGTCTGTCCGGATGATCTTTATGCCCAAGATGACATCTGCATCCCCCAAGTCCTTCATACTGAACTTGGTTGAGAGGAACTTCTTTGTCTTTGTGACGTAGCCTATATCCGTACCTAGGATTAGCATGTCGTCCACGTACAGACAAACGATGACTCCTCTTCCATCAGCGAACTTTGTGTAAACACATTTGTCCGTCTCGCTGACTTTGTAGCCGTTTGATCTAATAACTTTGTCAAACTTCTCATGCCACATCTTGGGAGCTTGCTTCAAACCATATAATAATTTCACCAACTTGCAGACTTTGTCTTCAAGACCTTTGACGACAAATCTATCTGGCTGTTGCATATAAATCTCTTCGGTCAGCTCCCCATTCAGGAATGCTATTTTTACATCCATCTGATGTATCACCAACTTATGTATAGCTGCTAGAGCGATTAACATTCTGATGGTGGTCATCCGAACTACTGGAGCGTACGTGTCAAAGTAGTCTATCTTCTGTTTCTGAGAAAATCCCTTGGCTACCAGCCTGGCCTTGAACTTGTCAATAGTTCCATCTGCCTTCATCTCTTCTTGAAGATCCATTTACATCCGATGGGCTTTTCTCCTTCAGGTAGATCTACCAACACCCATGTGTTATTGGAGGTGATAGAGTCAAACTCGTCATTCACTGCCTCCTTCCAGAAGATAGCATCTCTGGTCTTCATCGCCTCATCATAGGTAAGCGGATCTGCTTCCACATGATAGGTGACAAAGTCATCTCCGAAATCTTTCGGTCTCCTCGCTCGCTTAGCTGACGGCTCTGCGAGGTCTGGTACAAGAGTTGTTTCATCAACAACAGCTTCTTCTTGGACTACTGGCCCATATGAGATTTCAGTCTCATTTGCACCTACATCATTTTCCGGAATATCCGAAAGAACAATGTTTTTGTCTTTTGTAAACTTGTCTTCAAAGTATTCAGCATCGCGAGATTCGATGATATGATTTGACTCAATATCAAGAAATCTCGTAGCATCACTCTTCTCGGCATACCCCAAGAAGATCGCCTTCGTAGTCCTTGTCCCTAGCTTCTGAATCTTCAGATCTGGGAGCTTCACATACGCCAGACACCCCCACACTCGAATGATATTCAAGTTTGGTCTGACCTTGAACCAGAGTTCATGAGGAGTTACGTCCGAAGTTGCATACGACACTCTATTTAGAATAAAAGTGGCTGTCAATACAGCTTCTTCCCAGTAGCATTTAGGAAGACCCGCGGTTAGCAGCATTGAGTTCATCATTTCTGTCAACGTTCTGTTCTTCCTCTCCGCTACTCCATTGGATTGAGGAGAATATGGAGCAGTAGTCTCGCATATGATTCCATGTTCTTTGCAGAACGATGCGAATTCATGAGACCTGTACTCCCCACCTCGATCACTTCTTAACCTCTTGAGTTGTTGTCCAGTCTGCCGTTCAGCTTCGGCCCTGAACTCTCTGAACTTTTCGAAGGCTTCGTCTTTAGACTTGAGCAAGTAGACGAACGCGTATTTTGAGAAGTCGTCGATGAAGGTTATGAAATACTTCATCCCAGCCTTCGTGGAGAAATGTTTGAAGTCACAGATATCGGAGTGCACCAACTCCAGAAGATCTGTGCTTCGATTGACCCGATGAAAGGGTTTCCTTGTGATCTTCGTCTGAGCACACACTTCACACTTCTCTACCTTACCTCCACATTTGGAGATAAGTCCTAGACTAGACATTTTGTTAATTCTTTTACAATGAACATGTCCTAGTATATTATGCCACAACTCAAAAGAATAATCAGAAAATGTAACTGCATTAATGTCATCAAACTGGTTGACAAGCTGAATTTTAAACATTCCTTCGGTTTGATAAGCCTTCCCGAAGTATGTTCCTTTCTTGGACATCACCATCTGACCAGCATTGATGTCCATCCTCAAGCCTGCGTTGCAGAGCAGGCTCCCAGAGATCAGGTTCTTGGCAATCGCCGGAACATGCTTCACACCTTGAAGCATCAGAGTGTTCCCAGAAGTGAGTTTCAGTTCCACGGTCCCGATCCCCAGAACTTCAGCTTGGGCCTGGTTCGCCATGACAACCTTCTCAGATATCGGCTGGTACGTGACGAACCATTCCTTGCCAAAACAGACATGGCAAGTCGCACCAGTGTCTATCCACCAGTCAGAGTCTACCCCCATAGTTGTGACCTGTGCGATCATAGCAACAAAATTAGAAACCAATGAAACCTTATTAGGCTTACCTTTCTCTGATTGTTTAGGCTTAGATCTGCATTCACTCTTGTAGTGGCCTTTCTTGCCACAATTGTAACAAGTCACGTGGGACTTAGTCTTCTGTTGCTTGAATGAAGGATCCTTCACTTTTAGATTAGTGAAGTCCTTCTTCTTGGGATAAGAAGTCGCCTGCTTCCCCTTGGGATCTCTCGTCTGTACTAGATTGGCTTTAGCCAACTGTTTGGACAGAGTGTCCACCTTCTGTTGGGAACACATCTCGTCCTCAACATGGATCTCTTGAAGTAGATCTCCCAAGCTAATGTCTAGCTTCCTTCTGAGCATCCTTGCATAGAAGGTACTCTACCCAGCAGGAAGTTTTGAGACGATTCCTCCAACGACAAACTTGTCGGGAAGGGGCATCTCTTCGTCTTTCAGTTTCTGACGTAGCTTTAGAAATTCCTTCACCTGTGGCAACATGGACTTCTCGTCCTCAAAGAGCAATTTGTAATATTTTTCAACCACAAACATTTTGCTCATGTTTCTGTCTTCTTCATACAGTTTTTCCACAGACTCCCATATGTCTCTGGCAAGTTCCTTCTTCGAGTAGGATTCTGCCAGGGAATCCTCCATAGCATTCAGGATGAGAAGCCTGCAGATGCGATTTTCCCTTCTCCATTTGGCCTGGAGTTTGGTAGCCGCATTGATTGCGGCAGTAGATCCGGTGTCTGGAACAGAAGGTTCTTCCTCCAACAGAACATGATCAACGTCTTTTAGTTGAAGAGTTAGATAAACCTTTCTCTTCCAGACTTGATAATGCTCTCCATCGAACTTTTCCAACTTGCAGTAGTCCGATTGGACGAGCGAAGCATTAAAGTTTTCCATCTATAAGGATCTTGCTTTGAGATTGTTAAACCCGGGGCTTGATCAAAGATGGTAAAACCGATGCAACAGAGATCTACGATGATACAAAAACCAAATAACCCGATTACAATATGGAGGAGAAAAATAGAAAGAGAAGATCTCTCGTTCTTCCTTGCAAACGTGTTGCAATTGGGACAGAACGAGGTACAATAATCTAGAGAAAGATGAGAAGAAGAAAAATGCTGGGGTGTCAAAACACCGTTGCTCAAAGCAAGATTCGTCCCACACGAACTGCTTCCAGGAACCAGCAAGTTTAAAGAACTTGTGGAACGGTCGAAGTTACCTCTATTCTGACTCTTCGGATGGACTTGCAATGGCGGCAGCAGCTCTCTCTCTCTTTCTCCTATTCTGACTTATATTTCGTAGTTGTTACAAAGGAGGCCAGAAGAGAGTATATATAGAGAGAGGGTGGAAACCCTAGCCGCCTCTTTAGTTATGGAAAGATTGAATCAAATCCCAAAAAGATAGCAACGAGATTAATTCAAATCCCACAAAGATAGCAACAAAATTAATTCAAATCCCACAAAAATGGATCTGAATTAATCGCATTGAATCAGTCTTTCCATAACTGACTTGTAATCTACACAGTCAGCGGAGCCCTCCATGCGGCAGCAGCAGCAGCAGCCTGGCCGCATGAGCCTCATGGCCGCATGAACCGCATGGGCCGCATAAACGTCACATTACGCCTCATGAGTCCATGAGCCCGAGTCGCTAAGCCCCTTTGGGGCTTAGCTCCAAATGGAATTAATCCAAGAGAATGACAAAAGCATTAATGCTTAATCCTTGGAACCTTATTCTTACCTCCTAGTAAAATCACCCACATGGTTCTCTCCTTAGGGTCACCATCCCATGTGCATCTCTCAACAACACAACCAAGTATATATGTTGAGATAACTCATGGTGCATTTCCGATGTGGGACTAAAATTTTACAAGGCATGTTGAGAGCTAGCTCTCTCCATATAAAGAAAGCACTGTCACTCCCCGTTCCCAGAATGCATATTTTTTATACATGTACAACTCATATATATATTTATTTAGTATTTATCATGTATTATCCTGTATTTAAATTCTTTTAATTTTATGTTAATTAATTATCTGCATTTTATTTCCTGCAATTTTATTTCCTGCAATTTTATTCCTGTATTTTATTTCTGTATTTTATTTTCTGCTTTTAACTTCTCTGCTTTAGTCTTATTGTGGTTCGGCCATGGTTGGTTAATTTTGGGTTCATGGTGGTTCACATGAACCGAACCCCCACAAACCCCCACCTACTACCACCCTTCCTATTTAAAGCCCCCATCTTCTTCTCTCTCCTCATAACTCTCCTTCATCATTACTTCTTCTTCTTCCTCATCACTCTCTCCACCTACCAACAGCAGGCAAGTACATCTTGCTTCTTGCTTCCACTTGAGAACCATTTTTATGGTTCATTTTTCTTCCTCTCATGATTCTAAGAGAGATTAGTACTTAGCATTTTTGATTTCTTTGGCTTGTTTCTTCTAGATCTAAGTAGCAGCATTCTCGGTTGTTCATCTCCCAACCTAGCGTGCTTTCGAAGTAGATGGTTCATGTTGTAGAGCTTCTCCTTCTACACCATTCTGAACCATGGAAACTTCATTTCTGGCTTGGAACGAAGGTTCAGTCACGCTCACGTCTTTACGTGCGTGCGTGAATTTTTAGTCACGCTCACGTCTTTACGTGCGTGCGTGAATTTTTAGTCACACTCATGTTCTTACGTGTTAGCGTAAATTTTGAGTCACGCTCATGTTCTTACGTGTTAGCGTGAATTTTTAGTCACGCTCACGTTCTTGCATGTCAGCGTGAATTTTAGTTACGCTCACGTTCTTACGTGCCAGCGTGAATTTTTAGTCACGCACACGCCTTTACGTGTTAGCGTGAATTTTGAGTTATGTTCACGTCTTTGCGTGCGTGCGTAAATTTCTTATCACGCTTTTCACGCTCGTACGTTCACGCTGTGCGTGCGTGAGTTACTTTTCACGCTCACGATTATGAGTGCGTGAATTTCCCTTCACGCTCACACTGTGCGTGCCAACGTGAACCACTTTTCACGCTCACGCTGTTTATACGCTCACTCATACCTGCTAGACTTGGCGTGACTTGTTGGCCTTAGCATAGAATTGTTGGCGTGACTTCCTGACCTGGGTGTTTCTATTTGTTCTATAATTTATTCCTTTAATGGTGGCATGATAATTCTTCTATTATATCCTTACGCCTTTTGGCATGAACTTGATAAAATCATGATATGTTAATATTGTTAATATAGATTGTTATGTGGAATGCGCCTTGTGTCCTGATTGATCCATGGATACCCAGTATGACTGGAACTTAACCCTGAGAGTCGTAAACTCGACTCCACTGAATACTATTTGATTTTCATGCCTTGTCACCATTGATAATGATTGTGACATTGACTAATAATTGATCATGCGTTCCTAGTTGGAACTAAGAGACTGGCTAGTCGTCTTATTGAATTGAATGAATGAGACACGTTCATGTAATGAACTATTGTAATCGATTAGCCGATCCCGAATATTGACATACAGGCACATGCAGGCTTCAAATTATTTATTTATCTATTTAGTTATTTATTTATCTTACAAAAACAACATGTGTACTTATGGTCAAGGTATGATTATTCCGTGGTTAGTTTGATTGTTGCATTACGCTATGTAAGACCTACAACCTAACCGCACGGGTAACGTTGCAGAGTTGTGCATATCGTACCCCGTACGAAGGTACTCATTTGAATGACCATGATCCATGGCATGGGATTTCGCTTAACATAGAGACTATTAAGTCAAATAAAATAATGATGGCATGGAGAGAATGGATTCCCGAGTTCTTACATGGCAGCCCTCTTGGGACTAGTAGTGCCCGACAGGCCGGCTGGTTCCCACAGATACTATAAATCTGTCACACGGGCAGGGAACGGTATCTGCTTATATTATTAAATTGTACATGATATATTAACGACGGGCGTCCCGCTGGGACTCGTCTAATTACATGATTGGCACAATTGATTGATTGGATAGACTAGCCTTGCTCGCACATAGTAAGAACTGAGGAATCCCTATTTGCATGATTCCAGGATAACTTGGGACTCACAATAGCAAGCCGTAGGAGTTGATTGGCCGTTCAAGATGATTTGTTTGTGTACTGTACCTACTCTGTTGCCTAACTGAGATGATCAGAATGTCAGGACATGACGGACCAACTTCTGTTCTTGTTTGGTTGGGAGGTTGGTTCGAAGTGTCATGATGTTATGTGAATCCTAGTGGAAAGCAGAGATCTATTATCATATTCTCTTATTACTGGCTTCATTCTTCATGTCGTGCTTCCTTGTGGTACTTGCTATTAGAGGTCTAACCTCTCTGGTTTTGTATGGCCAGATTTAAAGCCAGTCCTCGAGGATCCAGCTTACTTCTTCCTCCAAGATGGTCAATACTAGAGGGATGATCGCATGAGGACTCGAGTGGATTCCTTACTCCACCGCTCGTTTTGTTATTTACTTCATACTTAGCCGTTTGGCATCGACATGTTAGTCGGATTGTCTTGCACTTACTTTTACATAATTGTAACTGAAGTCAGACTGCAGCTGATAACAATTGTGTATATGTTACTATACCATCTGGCTATGTTTTGTAAAGCCATATCTCTAGAACATTTTGACTGAGCGTTTGGGACGCCTTACTGCTTATTCTCACATGTTCTCTATTTTCTGTTCTTGTTTGAATGATTGAGACAATAGATGTAAAGTGACCATAGTAAGACTTTCATGTAGTATGCACCCCCTCGTCTGGTTAGACAGCATTGATCGTATTATACGGTATTCATCTACCCGTAATACGTAGCTGGCTGAGTCATTCCCCCGCTCTCCAGTATTCTGGTTCTGGGGCGTGACAAGCACCAACAAGGAATAGATGTTCAAAGAGATGAAAGTATTTATTGAATGTATAAGTTGTGTTCCGAAGAATGTAGGAGGAAGGAGGCTTTCAAATAGTTGTTGCAATGTCGGGTGTCATCCCTTAATATTGGCTCAACGTTGGGTTGGGATTGCTTGTCATGGCTGCTGCTGCTTCTTTCTTTTTTTTTTTTTTAAGGAAAATAAAAAAGCAATCCAAAAAGTTGTTTGGTAACATTAGCTTTTTTGAAAAGTTGCTTCAATTTTGGGGAATATAAGCAGGAGGGAGGCTGCTTTCAAAAGTCGCTTCTGTTGCTGTTTTTCAAAAAGCGGCAGCAGGCCTAAATCAGGTTAAACTTCCAACCCAACATGAGCATAACTGAACCAAGTCTAGACCCGATCAATTCTGAGCGCAAACCAGCTTGTACAATATAATATTTCAATAACTTATATCTTATATAATTCATTACAGATATGCATTTACATGGAACATATTTGTAACCATTGTTTTGCTAAGAATATATGAACTCTTTAAAAAAAATCATGTGGGAATATTCTTAAAAAAAGTGTCACAATCACGAGGCTAACGCTTGATCCAAGAATATTCTAAATAAAAAAAAAGAATACCTGGCACGACGATAACGCTTGTTGCTTACATTCTGGAGGGTGCAAATTCGAATCATGGAAACAACATCTCCATATATATGGGGTAAGACTGCATATATCTTGATCCATGTAGGAATATTATATTCCTTAAAAAATCAAAATTTTGATTTGCCTTCTTGATGGTGAAATTCTATTAAGAAAATTTAAAGGGCATCATAGTGCCATGAGACTCCCACTTGTGCAGGGCTTGGGAAGGATCAAAATGTACGCAGCCTTACCCCCACAACATATATAGAGAGGTTGTTTCCTTGACACAAACCTGCAACCTCGAAGATGCAAGCAACAAGTGTTGATATATATATATAGTGTTATTGGGCTTTAGTCCCACATTGGCTAGAATGATAGGAGAGGAGGCTAGCCTCTCCTATATATATGTTGTTACTCCATTCAATAAATCACTTCAAGTCTCAACATGGTATCAAAGCCTAAAATTGCTTAGCATACCGTTAGAGACCCCTCCTCCACACAAACCCTAACCCTAATCCCCCTTCTACGCCGCCGCTGCCGCCCGCTGCCGCTGCAGCTGCTGCCGCCCGCTGCCGCTTGCAGCTGCTGCCGCGCCGCCGCCGCCGCAGCGCCGCCCCGCTGCTGCTGCAGCTGCCGCGCCGCCGTCGCCGCTGCCGCGCTGCTGCCGTTGCTGTGCCGCTGTTGCGGCTTGCAACTGCTGCTGCTGCTGCCGTTTTTACGGCTGCAGGATTCATTGTACCGCTATTGCGGGTACAAGATTCACGCTCGTTTCTGTACCGTTTTTACGGCTGCAGGATTCATTGTACCGCTATTGCGGGTACAAGATTCACGCTCGTTCTTGAGATCAATCTCAAGGAGATGCCTATAATCCCTAGATCCGATGAAATCAGACATATTCGGATTTAGGAGAGGACGGCAAGGACGAGCGTGAGTCGTGGAGCAAGTGTGAAGTGATCGAGAAGAAGCATCGATGGAGGAGATTCTCAAGAAGCTGGATGCTGACGATGTGGCGACATTGCTGAAGTTGATAAAGGTGTCGGCTGGTGAAAGCACGACACGAGCACCGCCAAAGTTAGAACTACCCTCCATCGATCTGAAGTTGGATGGACCAGCCACCTATTTGAGTTGGTCACGGCGGGTGAGAAGAACCCTTGCAGGTAAGAACCTGGAGGGATTCTTGACAGGCGAGAAGACAGAGCCGGAAGAGGGCTCGACAGGACGCGACGAGTGGAAATCCACTCATATGGTGATTTATATCTGGCTTCTCAACTCCTTAGTCCAGTCTATGCTTCCACAGTAGATGGCATTGAGATGGTGAAAGACGTATGGGAGAAATTGAGAAGAACCTATGATGGCATAGGTAACAATCTACGGATCTTCCAGATAAAAGGGGAGATCGACGACACCGTACAAGGCGAGAAGACGGTGCAGGAGTACGCTACGGAGTTGGAACGCCTCTGGCTGGATTATGATCACCATTCCAAACGGGCAAGCTGCGGGGACCCAAAGTGCAAGGAGAGACAGGTGTGTCTGCAGGAGAGGACGATGAAATTCCTTAAGGGACTGACTGCAGCATTCACACAGAGAACAGCCTTACTCCTCGCCCAGCCAGCGATCCCTAGTCTCGAGGAGGCTATCTCAGCCATGATTCAGGAGGAGACGCGGATCAGATTACAGACAGGGACAGGCGCATCATCGACAGGTGCTTTACCCGAAGTGAAGTCAGCACTAGCAGCTACCGGTTCGGGGGATACAGGATCCAAGGGAGAGCTCTGGCAACAGAATCGGCAGTGCTACAACTGTGGGGAGATGGGCCACCATCGATATGCTTGTACCAAACCACCTAAGGAGGGAGACTCAGGTGGTGGACGTGGACGAGGATATGCTGGACGTGGACGTGGTCGAGGAGGCCGACGAGGCGGTCGAGGAGGCTATCGGGCAAACCTGCTGGTGGCAGATGGGAATGGAGGAGCTGGCGGCGCCTTTACTGAGGAGGATCAGGCGCTACTGGATCTGCTGGAGAGAAAGCAAAAAGCGTCAATCGAAGGAGACAGGAGGAGCGTAGCAGAGGAGGCATCCACTCCATTCTTCAACGCCGCTATGTATGCCCATCCATCAGAAGGTACTGACGAGTCTCACGCTCTTGCATCTATGTCTTCCCTTAAAATGTCAGACTGGATTATCGACTCAGGAGCATCTCGGCATGTGACCGGAAATGCTAGTAAGTTTTCCTCGTACACTCACCTAGCATCGACAGACACCATTCAGACTGTGGATGGTACTTTCCAACCAGTGGTCGGTAAGGGTACTGTTAATTGTACGGGTTCAGTAAGGTTATCCAATGTTTTGCATGCTCCATCCTTCCCAGTCAGTCTCTTGTCTATTAGTTCTATAATTCTCCAACTAAAATGCATTGTTTCTTTTGATATTCCTAAGGTGATCTTCCAGGAGAAAGGGACGGGACGAAGACTTGGGACTGGCACTTGGCATGATGGACTGTGGTACCTAGATCAAGACGGACTGGACTCAGCATTGGTGTCTATAGCAGAGAAGGCTGGAATGGAGGAGCTGCAGCAGAAGACTGAAGACACTTTGATACTTCATCATAGGAGGATGGGGCATTCTTCCTTTGATACTCTAAATAAGTTGTATCCAGATATGTATGCAAAATCAAATAAAGGAAATTAGTATGTGATGCATGTGAGTTAGGAAAACTTACTAGGAGTTCATATGTTGGAAATGGTCATAAGAGTTCTTCAGTCTTTGAGGTAGTTCATTCTGATGTTTGGGGCCCATGTGCTACTAACATATGAATGGGTATAAGTATTTTGTTTCGTTTATCGATTGTGCATCTCGTGTCACTGGCTGTATTTGATGAAGAACAAAAGTGATGTATTTGCTTGTTTTCGGGACTTTCATAATATGTCCAGACTCAGTATAATGCAGTGGTGAAGATACTGAGATCTGACAATGGGACGGAGTATACCAATAGGACACTTGCAGAGTACTTGTCAGCACATGGAATACAGCATCAGACCTCTTGTGCATATACACCAGCACAAAATGGAAGTAGCAGAAAGGAAGAACCGACATCTTCTGGAGACCGCAAGAAGTATGATGATCGACATGAATGTCCCACAACACCTATGGGGATATGCGGTGTTGACAGCAGCTCAACTTATAAACAGGATGCCTTCAAAAGTCCTGGGATGGAAGTCTCCATGTGAAGTATTACAAGGTAATAATAGTGGAATACTTCCACTAAAGGTGTTTGGATGTGTGTGTTTTGTGAAGGACAACAGACCATTCGTTGGAAAACTTGACCTAGAGCAGTCAAGTGCATCTTCGTGGGCTACTCAGCAACTCAGAAGGGGTATGTATGCTGGAGTCCAGTAGAGAAGAAGAAATTTGTTAGTATGGACGTCCACTTCCGGGAGCATGAGCCATATTACCGCCAGGATGGAACTTCGTATAACACGCCTCATACTACAAGTATAAGGCGAGAGGGGGAGATAGAGAACTTGGAGAACCTGGTGGTAACCGATTTAGAAGTTTGGCATAGAGACACGGTTGAGGAGGAACATGAAGGTGAAGCGGAACAGAGGGAGGAGACGAGAAGTGTACACCTACGGCTCAGGGGGAGTTACTGACCTACAACAGGAGAAACAACAAGCAGACTACAGGACCAGTACCTACAGTGTCAGTGCCAAGTCCCTTGCCTGCGCCTTGTCCCAACTCCTGAGACACCTATACCACCATCCTCCTCATCTACACCACCATCCTCCTCATCTACACCACCACCCTCCTCAGGTGATATCGTTCCTCCCATACCACTACCTACACGAAGGACTACTCGCAGCAATGCGGGAAATCCTCCGGACAGATATGGTTGGGATCTTGCTAAGTTTGTTTCTTATGATCATATATCTTCTTCTCATGGAGCATTTATAGCATCTTTGGATAGTATTACTGTACCTAACAATTGGCAGGTTGCCAAGAACGATCCAAAGTGGAAAGCGGCAATGCACGAGGAGTTGGGAGCTCTTGAGAAGAACCACACTTGGGAGCTGGTGAGACTGCCAGAAGGGAAAAGAGCAGTTGGATGTAAATGGGTTTTTACTGTGAAACAGAACCCAGATGGACAGGTTGAGCGCTATAAAGCTCGACTGGTGGCAAAAGGATACAGTCAGACGTACGGCATCGACTATGACGAGACCTTTGCACCAGTGGCGAAGATGAGCACTGTCAGGACCTTGATCTCCCTGGCAGCCAATGGAGGGTGGAAGCTACACCAACTGGATGTGAAGAATGCATTTCTTCATGGAGATCTAGTAGAGGAGGTGTACATGGAGATACCACCAGGATTCGGCACAAAACAGACAGAAGGCAAGGTCTGCAGACTGAAGAAGTCTCTCTATGGACTGAAGCAGTCTCCTCGGGCATGGTTTGACAGGTTCAGGAGAGCAATGATAGGGATGGGATATCAGCAGATCAATGCTGATCACACTGTCTTCTTCAGACGGAGTGGAGGCCATATCACCATGCTTGCAGTATATGTAGATGATATGATTATCACAGGCAATGATGAGCAGGAGATCGCCCAACTCAAAGTAAAACTTGGCAAGGAGTTCGAGGTGAAAGATCTTGGCCCCCTTCGATACTTCCTTGGGATTGAGATTGCTCGAGATAATGAGGGAATCGTTCTTTCTCAAAGGAAGTACGCACTGGACCTGCTTACGGAAACAGGGATGATGGGATGTAAACCAGCTACGACACCGATAGACCAGAAGTTTAAACTGGATGCTGAAGCTGGAGAACCAGTTGACCGGGATAGATATCAGAGATTGGTGGGCAAGTTAATCTACTTAAGCCACACTCGACCTGATATCAGCTTTGCGGTAAGTGTAGTAAGCCGCTACATGCATGACCCCGGAAGGGTCACATGGACGCAGTGTACCAGATTCTGAGGTACTTGAAGGGAGCCCCCGGGAAGGGACTGATCTTTAGAAGAAATAATCATGTAGGCATTGAGGGCTATTGTGATTCTGACTGGGCTAGCTGTGCTGACGACAGGAGATCCACATCGGGATACTGCATATTTGTAGGAGGCAACTTGGTCTCTTGGAGGAGTAAGAAGCAGTCAGTAGTGGCCAGATCAACAGCTGAAGCAGAGTATAGAGCGATGGCCTTGGGAGTCACAGAACTATTGTGGTTGAAGAATATGCTGACGGAGCTAAAGCTGGACCAGGGAACAAAGATGAAGCTATGGTGTGACAACCAGTCAGCTATTAATATTGCCAACAATCCAGTGCAGCATGACAGGACCAAACATATTGAGATTGACAGATTCTTCATCAAAGAGAAACTGGATAAAGGAGAACTAGAGCTGGGCTATGTTCCAACCAAAGATCAGGTAGCAGACGGACTGACAAAGGGGCTTAGTTCTATCAACATGATGAGAGGATGTGACAAGATGGGCTTAGTGAATATCTTTCGCCCATCTTGAGGGGGAGTGTTGATATATATATAGTGTTATTGGGCTTTAGTCCCACATTGGCTAGAATGATAGGAGAGGAGGCTAGCCTCTCCTATATATATGTTGTTACCATTCAATAAAATCACTTCAAGTCTCAACAACAAGTATTGCGAAGCAAAAATTATTGAATAAATTGGTTCGACAATGTGAATTGTATCTTTTGTGACAAGAGTTGAGTACGTTTTTTTTTAATCTTGTGGCTTTGCACAACATGGAATGAGCTCTTGTTGTTTCTTTTTTATGACAAGTCCTAAATCTCTAGCAGATCGTAAAAAATCGGCATAGGCATTAGTAAGTTTGTTTATCTATTGCGGGGCATGTTACTCATTGTCACATGTTGGTATTTGGAATGATAAGAATACTAGAATTTTTTGACGATTGAATGGGCGATCATTTCCAAGTTATTTCTCATGCTTTATTTATCTTTTTTCTTGGGTAAGTATCATGAATCCTAAAGTTCAACATAAAGTATGATATTTATCTGAATTTGAGCAATTGATCAACATGTTTAAGGGAAACATTGATACTCAAGTTTATTATTGGGTAATTATGATCCTCATCTAATATAATGCTTATTCTAGATATTATTTCTCTTTCTCGTAGGGTAGAATTGATTTATGGCTCAATTTGGCTTTTCAAGAAGAGATGGTTGTTGGATACAATTTACACTTGTGAGTGGATATGCTTGCTGCCATTCTCATTTCTAAAGGAGTGAAGACTTCAAAAGCCATTTTGAATGACTAGTGACAATGATTCCAATCATGTTCAGCATAACTAGTAAACTTTTTGTTGGATGTTGGCATTTTAACCATCAGCTTTATTTAGCACCAAAGATAACAAAAAAAGCTTTTGTAAAGTCAAAATAATTTGGTTTGGGTAAATGCTCGATTCTTCTCCTTTTTTGCGCTAGAATCTGGTATACTAGAAGATTTTAATTTAGTCATAAGGGTGTTTTACTATTTTTCATGTACTGGTCAAGTTACCTTTCAGTTTAGAAGCTAAACATCCATGAACGAAATAATTGCAACCGATCTTCACTGCATCAAAATGTAACTTTGATATTTTCTTTCGTTTCAGTTTTGTTTCCTCTGACGATTGCGCATTCATGCCTCAGAAGCACCCTCATATATACATATACATGTGTATGTCAGGGTGTCTATACGAATATATACAAAAAAAAAAAAGGAATGTGCATGTGATTGGTGTGTGGGGGGTGGGTATAAAGAGGGGTAAAGATCCCATATAGCTGAAGAAAAGAAAATAAATTATCTTACATCTTCAGTTTCAGATATCTCGGACCCCATAGCTGAAGTGGATGCTTCAAAGACGGTCCTTTCTTTGACAGTGTCTGGCTGTGCAAGTCGAGCATGAATTGAATCCTCAAGCAATTTATTTTTTGTTAATAATTCATCGACAACCTTTTCCTTTGCATGTAACTTGGCTCCCAGTTCCTGCATTCTGGACTTGGAATTCTCAAGTTCAACATTGGAGGATATCATGAGTCTTTCCAACAAAGGTAAGAATCCTTTAGCAGTAGTCGGTTTCTGATCTTCAAACAAATTACTTCCACCAAATGTTTGCACCATTTTCTGCAATCCAACTGTCAACTCAATCAAGTCCATTTCTTTGATTCCAGATCCCTATTGTTGGTCCTAGTAGTTTCCACAGCCTTTTTCTGATGTTCAAGTTCACGAACATGGGACTCAAGAATCAACTGCATATCTTCCTTTTCATTGCTCAAAGAATCCATCTTACGCACCAATTCAATAAAATTATCCAAAATGTAAAACAGCTTTTCTACAGGGCTTGTAAACATAACTTCTTGGGTCTGTTCTACAGCCTCATTGGAAGGAATAGGCATCTTAGCTACTTTGTCATAACAGTTTCCAGTTGACTTTCCGAGAGAAACTTCACACCCATACCTGAAATGTCAAAAGGAGAAGGTTAAGCCCGATGCAGAACTACACAAAATAATGCATATAATTATTATGATTCTATGAACAATAAAGGTTAAGGAAACACATTACCTCTTTCTTTTTGTAGTCAAAGCATTCTGTTGTGAGGAAACTCGAGCCTCTTCATCTTATCTTCTTTGCTTGATAATCCTCTATTTTTTATTTCATTTCTTTGCAATCATTTTGTAACTCTTCCAGACCCCCTCCAACTTCAAGATCCTTTCTTCGCTTAGCTGTCTATCTTGAATGGCACTTTTAGCAGTTAAGTTGGCTTGATTCAGTTTATGAGTCAAGTCACCAATGGAAGTATCCCAGGCTCTCTTGACATTCACCAACTGTTGGGACTGAACATTGTTTCTTTTGGCAGCCCGTAGTAAATTCTGTGCTGCTTTAGCATATTCACTGCCATTCCCTTCTTCTAGTGCAGCATCAACAGCACCAAGCATTTTTATTTCCATTCTAGAGTTGATCATGCCTTGGTCTGCGACAAAGCCGAACACGTCACGGAGTTCAATTTGCAGTTCCTTGGTAGCATCAGTGCATGCAGAAAACAGGGTCATTGCCTCCTCTAAATATAATATTTTGACCTCTTGGGCATGATTACGGTTACGGTCTTCCAAATTACTTAATACTAGCTGCAAAGATTCACTCAATTCAAGCATGTGAATGACTTCATCCTTTGCTGCCTGCAAGGCTTCCGATGTAACTGAAATATGATCATCCAAGCATCTGGATAAACTTCCGAATCTGTCACTTAGGTTTTTGTCTTGAGATTGGAGGGCTTTGGCAATTTTTGTCAAGGATGTGGGATCATCAAGATCCTCTGTACTCACCTCAGTAGTAAACATTCTATCACTAATGAAGTCCTCAAACTTTGGGAGAGTAGAAAGATTTGTGAAAGCAGTTACCTGCTGCAAATTACAGAAGTAGCATATGAATAACCTGGCTCAAACTAGTTTGTTTGAATGCATACACAAAATCTAAACATGGTATCTAGCAAAATATAAACATGGTATCTAGCACGGTAGCAAGATCAAAAAGTATTGAACCCGGGGACCCGTCATGTTATTTTAGAAAATTTGATTTTATGTACATAGATTGCTCCTAAATCTTTGTAATCACCAAATGTTTATATTTCATTGTATTTGGCAATTGTTGATTTGATTAATATTTTATAAATAGCATTTTAACTGATCTTGCAGTGCCATAAGGAAATATTATACCAATTATGAGGTCTGAAAGACCATGAAACAGGGTCATGCTGCTAGATTTACACAAGGTGCAAGGAGAGAGCATGTAATGGAATTAGATTCTTACTGACAGTAGAGGGGAAGAAGTTCCTGAAATGTCAATTTGAGCATTGTCCTGGTTTTGAATGGCTTGAGGATGCTATTAATGGGCTTATTGATTACAATGGGAGAAGTTCAACAACTCATAGTCGTTTCAAGTGTGACTCCACTGGACATATTATGAATCAGTGCCCTTGGATGTGCATGCCATGTCGAACATTGAGATGCACAGGCCACATAAATGTCTACACCTCAAAACAAGGTGGAAGTAGAGGAAGAAAATTTATCCAGTGCTTTGAGTGCAAGAAATCATTCCAATGGCTTGAAGAACCCATAGCTACAAAAGAGGAGGATAAGTCCCACTTTAGGATCAATATTGAAATGGACTTTAATGAGTTTTGTCACCTCTTTAGTAAGGCTAACCTAAAGGGAAGGGACCCATGTGATGAAGTGAATGTTTTGTATTTTTGATATCTCCTTTTGTTGGTTAGCATTGTGTAATGTTTTTGTTGATGTATAATTACTTATATAATGGATTTTTCATCAGTGATATGAATGTAAGATTCGACCTAAATGTTTGAACATTTGATTAGTTTAGAAACAATTTGTCTTTCTTATGTACTCTGCAAACATTGTCTTTTTTATGAATTACTGATTCCCCGTATTTGAACTAGAAATATATAATATTTACCGAAGGCATGCAACCAAAGATTCACCCTTCATAAATTCTTTTTTGCATCTAGCCTCTAATTCTGAATGAACCTGAGCATCTTGGATGATGGTTTTACTTCCATACTTTTAGAGGAATTCAATAGCAGCAAGACTAGATGCTTTGATGGTACACTTTTCATTGAGTAGCCAATCTGTCCATAGCTTGTAAAAGTTGCATTTGCATTACCTGGAGAACCCCACCGGGGCTAGCAAGTGAAGCTGTGGAAGGAGCCTTCCTATATGAATAATTGGAAGTAACACTTGTGGAAGTGAAGGGCTAGAAAGTAGGAACACTTGCTATTAGCCGAGGATCAGTCGTGGGGTTCCGGGACACCGTTGAGCCCAGAACATATGCAAGGGTTTGATATGTTGAACCTAGGAGCCCAAGCACACCATGGCCACTTATTCTAGCTTGCATATCATCTACAGTTGCCATTTTCCTTATGCAAAGCAATATCAACAAGTAGTATAATCCATATTCAATTGACAGCAACAGGAGGATGTTCTCACCATTATAGAGCTCCTAGCATTTGCATGTAATCTAGAAAAATATACTAAACCATAGAACTTCAAAATGAAGAAGTAATAAGAAAACTGAAAGCACAATGCGATTGCAGACTGATGATATCTTGCATCTCAAGAGACACAGTTTAAAAGAAATTTTCAAACTTGTAATATAAAAACTTAAATGAAATGAAATCAAACATGTGATAATTCCCCTCACAATACCAAAAGCAGCAAGTTGCTTTCAGATTCAACAAACAATAGACAATTATGTTAGTTGTCACAAACATGGCTTCCTATTAGAATAGTCAAAAAATAAACTATCCCAACCTGAGGTGAAAAATTGATGAGAAGCAATATAATGCACAATTATAGTATAAAAAAAACCAATGATCATCTTAGACAGAATGTATCATGTTTGAATTTCATTACACTAGTTTTGCCCATTTCTCCTATAATTAGGCCTAGCTGAAGTCGTGTTTGAATTTCCTATCCTATTGTTCATTTGTACGTGAGATCCTTGAGATGCATTGCCAACCCTGAAGCATGCTCCATTTGACAACCCATAAACTGCTCTGACTCTTGCCCCAATTGTTGATGTTGTAGCTAAAGGTGGTGGTACTGCAGGGTGCTTCATCATGTCTGGTTGACTCATCATGACTGGAGTATTTGGCTGACTACAGATCCTGGTAGGTCCATTATACAGACTATACACATCATAGCCACCTGAAGATCCAAGCTGAGATGGGAACTGGGACATTGACGCGGCGGGATAGCGGAACATGCTTACCTTCGTGCTTGGCAATAACCAAGTCGATCGGTGATGACGATAACTGGACCACCGTTGCTTGGTGAGAGCGAAGCGGTGCCGCCAAAAACTCCGATGGAGGGCCTTGTGAGGGGTCCGCATGAAGGTTGCTTAAAAATCTCAAGCGAGGGGCTTCCGAATCTACGGAATAGTCGAGTCCACGACCAAAAAAATAAGAGAACAAGTCTTAAACTTTAAAGAAAAATTTTATTGATTAAAAGTTGTTCTCGATTGCATACATAAGGTGCCTATTTATAGGGCTTTTGTGACAACCTAATCCTAAAGATAAAATCTATCCTAATAAAAGATAAAGTCAAAATAAGAATCCTATCATAAATAGGATTATAAAAAAGTAAGAAAAAAAAGGAATCCAAGAGGGAAGAGGAAAAGAAAAGGAATCCTAGAGGGACTAGGATTCTACGCTACATCAGTCTCCCCTGCTTCAAGAGAACTCGTCCCTGAGTTCTTATCAGAATAAAGCGGTTCGTCAGGTGAAAAGTATTCGTAAAGATCGACGACATTGAAGGTTGGAGAGATCTACATGTCTTCAGGAAGATCAATCACATAAGCATTGTCATTTAGCTTGTGTAGAACTTGAAATGTTCCGATCTTCTTCTTCGCCAATTTGTTGTAGGAGCCAGTAAGAAAACGTTCCTTACGTAAGTAAACCATGACCAAGTCCCCCTCATGAAAGATCTTACGGCGGGCGGCACTGATCAGCAGTTGCTTTATATTTGGTATAAGATTCTTCAAGTTGTTGTTTCACTTCATTATGTATTAATTGATGCCGCTCTAACATATGCTCAGCACCAATGTCTAGACCCGGAGTCTTAGGCAGAGAGACGAGGTCCAAAACATGTCGTGGCTGATGTGAGTAGACAATGGCAAACGGTACTTTTCCAGTTGATCTGTTAGGCATGCAATTATAAGCAAATTCAGCCTATGATAAAGCCAGATCCCACTGCTTAGGTCGTGTTCCAACTAAGCTTCGCAACATGTTTCCAAGTGTGCGGTTCACGACCTCTGTTTACACTACTAAAATCTGTCAAATCAGCGACGCCTCAAGACGTCGCTAAATAGGGAAAATACGTCGCTAAATTCGATTAGCGACGTATGCACGTAGTCGCGATTAACCTAGTCGCTAAACAAGAAAACGTCGCAATATGTCGCTATTGCGACGAGCTTTAGCGACGCGGACACGTCACTAATTTAGCGACTGCCAGCGACGTAAAACGTCATTATTTACCGACGTATACTAGCGACGTTGAGCGACTTTACATGCATCGATGCTGACCTGGCTTGAGAGCCATATGGCGATGTTCTGCGACTTTTCTACGTCGCTACATTACCGACGTTTAGTGACGATCAGCGACGGTATTCATCAACGTTAGCGACGTTAGGGTACTTACTTAGCGACGTTATTTTCGTCGCTGAACGTCGCTGATCGTCGCTGAACGTCGCTAATATTGAAAAAAATAAAAAAAATACAGCATTTGCAGCATTCTCTGCAGTATTTGCAGCATCCCCTGCAGCATTTGCAGCATCCCCTACACCATTTGTTACAGCAACAACGGTGTGTATCACGAACACAGTATCAAACAACACAGATACACACAATCATGAATACATTGAAACACAATCTCATCAATCAACACAGATATATGAAAATTTGTAACAACAATGTCACACATAATGGTCCACAACTTAATTGCCAAGTATGAGAACGCATGGCTCAGAACACAACCCAAGATTCATTCTAGCATACATTAGTGTGATCATCTATGTTCTGTACATATGGTGTAGTATATGTTCTTATCGTATGTAGTATCTGAAGAATGTAACAGAATCAAGATGAACTCACATAATGTAATACTAAGACATCATCTACTACTATATAAGATATAGTGATAGGTTGTCGTATCATCATTGCCGAGG
>JANAVB010029714.1:0-14904 GCA_029216955.1 Iris pallida
CTCTCTCTCTCTCTCTCTTTCTGAATCATCTATTGGTGATCTTGTGATAAGTGAGAGAGCTCTTCAATACAAAAAAATAAAAAATGGTATAATACTTGATTGATCCATGATATTTATATAATACGTTCTCATTTTCTGTTTGTTTTTGGCTTTTTCTAAGGGCACTACCACTTTTATTTGGGGCTAGCCCTTACTTGGGGGAAGCCCAAGAAGGTGGAACTTTTGCTGGGGGCAGCCCACAAGTTGCTTGGGGCTAGCCCAACCCCCCAAATCCTCCTTTTTATTTCATTTCTTCTTTTTCTTTCTCTCTCTACCAAAATCTCCCCCAAGCCCTAAAACCCCACTCTCTTCTCCACCACTCCTCCACCACTCCATTCCAAATTCTTCCACCACTCTCTCCTCTACCACTCCATTCTAAGAGATGACACGCAAGTCAAAACTATCATCGGAGTCTAGGTATGTTCTTCCCTAATTTTTTCTATATTTTTCTACATTCTTTTCAAATTCAAAGAATCTTTGTTAATTCTCTAAAAAGTTTTGATAAATTAGGTTTAGAATCACTTTAGGGTTCATGAATGAATTTTTTGAACATGGTAATTCTCACATATTTCCGGAAACCCTAACCCTAGAACACGACAAAGGATCGTGTCGTTGTGGCCGTTCGGCTGTTGATGTCGTTGCTGACAATATTAGGACTGCCAGGGTTATGGCAGTCCTACTTTATAGTAGGACTGTCAGACTCCCGGCAGCCCTCTTTCACAAGTGGACTGCAGGGAGTCTGGCAGTCCTAAGTAGGACTGCCACAACCCTGGCAGTCCTAAGTAGGACTGCCACAACCCTGGCAGTCCTAATTCATTTATCATTAATATATCCTTGTTGTCAATAAAATGCTAAATTGTGATGATTATGAACTCTCTCTTTTTTGGCTCACATCGTTGATTTTTAAATCTAGTCATAATCTATGAACTCTCTTGTGGTGGTGATGCAATTTGGATATGGTAAGACTAAATGAGCTAAACCACCTCTGCTTACATTGTCGAGCGCCATTGACGATTTGAGTGCATCATAGTCGTCCTTCTTGGTAACATTGACATCTCGTTTGACTAATTAATCTAATTATATTGATATTTTGTAATGCTTTACATGAGTACAGAACAAGATATTCACCATAGAAGGTACTGTTTCACTAGAAAACAATTTAGTTACTTATAAAACAATAATATGTGTCAACATAAATCATATCCTAGAAATAAAATTAGCATGTTTCCTGGAAAACTTTAGGGCCAATTGAATTAAAATATAGTATGCTAATTATAAAGATAGTATGTTAAAAGTGAAAGTTAAAATCACTATGCTAGGCCTAGAGGCAGTACTATATTCTTAAAACATGACATATGGAAAAGCTTAATTTACTCAATAATAAAATCTAAAATCATGTTAATTGTAACTTAGGTACATGTGACCTTCATAATAATGTTCTTATTCATTTTTCTCTGGTGAAAGGACTTCCTAGTCTGTTTGTGCAGACTTCTATTTGAAGGCATTATTTGTGTGTGATAAATCCATTGTTTCATCTGCTCTTCTTTCTGTCAGTTTTATGTATTGGAGTGCAGGATAGAAGCATTTCTAGAGGAGGTAAAGAACAGTTCTAAAGCGAAAGTAGAAGCATTTTTGTCTTGTTCATATCAAAGGTTCGCATCTCTGTCTTGTCGGACTTTAAAATTTTAGGTCCTCTGCATATCTTTAATCTTCAGGGATGAACAATTGGTGTATCAAGTCCTTAGAATAAGCAGAGTTAATCATGTTCTCATTTAATGGGGTGACATTAGGACTTCTTAACATTATGTTTTTCTGTTGTCCATTTTTGTTTCTATTATTAATAACTGTATGTTGTCTGACAGTCCTCCGGCCGCTTCCAAGAGAATACGGCCCACCATGTCAAGGTGCAAGAAATGTACTAAGCGACGTCCTCTCGAGGAGACCGATTAGAATTTTTGAACCGGCTCCAGAAAAGAAAGTTACTGGAGCAACTGGCCGATCTCGGATGCAGCCACCGGCTCCCCCTGCCTGGTCGAAGCAACAAGCTCCTCCTAGTTTGTATTTGGATATGTTTGGATCTGTTTGGATCTTATTTTGAAACTTGGTTGTTATTTGGATCTTATTAAGTTCAACTTGGTTGTTGTTATTTGGATGTAATTTGGATCTTATTTAGAAACTTGGTTGTTGTTATTTGGATCTAATTTGGTGTTCTTTGAAAACTTGTTGTTATTTGAATCTTATTTGGAAACTTGTTATTTAGATGTAATTTGGCCTGGACCACACCAAATGGTTGTGTATGAAACTCTCTCAGAAAGTTTGGGTATGGAACTCTCTTCACATAGAGTTTTATACAGGACTGCCAGCACCCTAGCAGTCCTTTATTAAGTAAGGACTGCCAGGGGCCTGGCAGTCCTGACCCAAACTCTCTGTGAAGAGACTTTGGGTATGAAAGTCTCTTCATAGAGAGTTTCATACAGGACTGCCAGCACCCTGGCAGTCCTTCATTAAGTAAGGACTGCCAGGGTCCTGGCAGTCCTGACCCAAACTCTCTGTAAAGAGAATTTGGGTATGAAACTCTCTTCACAGAGAGTTTCATACAAGTCTTCCAGCACCCTGGCAATCCTTTATTAAGTAAGGACTGCCAGGGGCCAGGCAGTCCTGACCCAAACTCTCTGTGAAGAGAGTTTGGGTATGAAACAGAGAGTTTAATACAGGACTGCCAGCACCCTGGCAGTCCTTACTTAAGGACTGCCAGGGGCATTGCAGTCCTTTATTCCTTCAGAATATCAGTTGCTCTGTATCATTGTCTTCTTTAGAATTGGAAATATACACGCACACACATACACACACAAACCAGAAATTCTACCTTTTTTTAGAAGGAAAACATGGACATTTGTTTGATAAAGAATATTATGACTACTTTTTTATCACCACTTTGTGTGCAAAGCAACAAAAGTTCTTTTTAGTTATTGGATGTGGATTTTCCCCTTATGGTTTATCTCTAGAAAGAGTTACAACTTTGTTTTTTGTTTTATTGCTAAAAAAATGAGTAGACAATTAGAAAGAGTGTTCCTAGTCAATGTTTATTAGCTCAGCAAAACTAAGAAATCAACATTTTAAATGAAGTTCAAAAACAATTCCTCCCTTTAGGTACCAGTTCTAAACATATAAAAAAATGACAGCATGGTGCTGTTTTGCATATTGTTGAAGTGATTTTTCTATTGCTTGAGAAATGCTGAATAGATACAAATGGTTGACATTTATACATCGGTGTTTCTTTTGCCCCTTTTTAACTTATAGGTTTATACTTGTCATTAATCAAGGCCTTGTTGGGACAGGACTGCCAGACTCCTGGCAGTCCTTCTTCACATTAGCACTGCCAAGAAGCTGGCAGTCCTAATCAAAACTTTTTGTGAAGAGAGTTTGCATTTGATACTGTAACACCCACTTTTCTGAATGAGGGTAATTTTGAACTTTTGTAATTATAATTATTTAATAATGATATATAAATCATGTTATGATTTTTGGTGATTTTTAATCAATTTAAAACTATTTAAAATATTGAATTATGATTTTGATGGTTAACTAGTTAAACCCTAGTTTTGCTAAGCCTAGAGACTAACCATGACCAAGGGAGCCTAGTCATGTGATTAGAATGTCATATTACTACTTTTTAGCCTAAGGATATTTTGGTCGTTTTGATTTTTGTGAATTATTTATTATTTATTGCATTGGTGTTGTGATTTTTTTAACTTTTGCTAGTGGAGACTATAGAGACTAGCCTAGAGTTTGACTTTGACCTTGATGACTTAGTTAGCATGGTAGAATGGTGTTGGACCCTTATCTAACTTAAGTTGACCTAAGTTAACTTGAGTATGGCTAGTTTTCATGAAGAGATTGGGTGTTTAGTGCATTTGGACTTTTGGCTAAGAGGTTGAGCTAGCTAGCTAACAATCTTGGCCCAAAGTCCACCATGAGAAACCCTAACCCTAGCTCTTCATTTGGCCAGCCACCACAGCCACTTATGACCTAATTTTTCTCCTATAAAGTCTCTCTTCATGACCACTTGCCTCTTTTAGAAATCCCCCTTTAGAAAACCCAATTTTTTTTCCTTATCATCAAATCTCCCCATTACTCTACTAAATTGATCCCAAACTTTTGCAATTGGTTCTAAATCTGGAATAGAGGTTGAAGGAGGCTAGCTTGCAAGGAGGGGAGCTCATTTGGACATTGCTTGAGGAAGGGGACTTCACAATTTGGGGCTTTTTTTTATTGAGATTGACACTCAATAGGTAATCCCTTCAAATAACCTCTAAATCTTGATTTCTTTCCATAGTTGCATCCATCTAGGTGTCCCCTAGCTGTAGAGTGAGTTTGGTGAGAATTTGTATTGATTTGGTGTCCGTATCGGACACGTATCAGTGTGTGTGCATAGGTGTTCGATGGAATGCCATAATGAATTTTATTTTGTTATTTTCAAATTGTATTTGAATTTTGTAGATGTTCATGTGTACTTTGATTTTCGTGAGGACTGAGCATGAATCGTGTCAGTTTTCATGTCCAAAATTGGACACGAACCCGTGCACGAGATAGTATCTCAGTGCCATGCTGCTCGAGTGTCCTGTAGGACACGACACGGTGCGATTTGACACGAAACTTAGTGAGCACGTAGGGGAAATTTCTGCGATCATGCCTCCAAAGTTTCATCAAGTCTCGTGCTCTGGTTTGGGAGAAATCGCACGAGCATGGATTTTACACACACTGTGTACGGGCAGAATTCTTGTACTGAATCGAGTTTCGGGTCACCCCTGGACATGTCGTGGTGATGTGTCATGGTGTCGAACGTATAGCCCTACACCTGGGCTAGATGTGGACACAAACACGACACCTCTCGTGTCTTGTGTCGAGCCCAGTTGAGCTCGAACACGCTGCACGAGCACAGTCTGTACATTATTTCTGATACTTTAGTATTTTTGTTTTGGACACCTTCGTGTCCACTTGTTTGGACATGAGACACCTCCCCCTGACACGTATGCATGCATGACACGTATGTGCACCTCTGAATTGGGTTATTAATTGGGTTTTTGAAATCATAGTTGTGTTTGGTTGGTCGGGTTTCATTTTTTCACTGATACTTAATTTATTGAGTTCGGGTTTGAGTTAAAACCTGATTTGGGATTTGATTTTAATCCTATATATATATATATATATATATATATATTATATTTTATATATTTTATATATATATATATGTTAACTAACTTGATTATAGTTTGAGTTTAGGTCTGATTTGAAATTCGAGTTTTGAATTCGAAGCTGTGGTTTTGATCGGGTTTTTTATTTTAGTTTTTCTCTGATACTCCTGTCTTTGAACAGTGAGTTTGAAAAGGATTTTGAATATTTTGAGAGGAAGTCTCGTGTCTCATTGTTTGAAATGTACATATGGTTCAGGGTTGATTGGTTTACTGATTTTGTGACTCGAAGTTGGTATTGCAAATTGGGTCTTCGAATTGGTTTTTCTAATACTAAGAACAGTGAGTTCGATTTTGATGGAAATGTAAATCTCAGTTTTTAATAGGTTTTGAGAAATTTTATTGGGTTTCAAGTTGATGAAATGTGGATTGGTTTTCTATTCTTACAGTATTGAACTTGAAATTGGGTTTTCGATTTGCATATTGGATTCGAATTTCCGTATCATAGCTATTCTGAATGTAACTGTGAACTTCGGGTCTTTTAATGAATTTGGTTTATGTGTTGATGGTTGATTTACATATGTTTTAATTGAAATTGAGTTTGGTTTACTATCCTTACTGAGTTTTAAATGAATATGAATTTGAACTTTGGGTTCCTATTTTAAAGGGGACTTTGGGTTTTGATATAGGTAACTGACAGAGATTTGGGTTTCATTTGGTTTTTATATTCTTGTTATCTGCTCCCTGAGTTAGTTGACTTTATAAAAACTGATAATTTCATTTGCATATAACCTGAGTTAGTTTGATGCTTAGAAACCGAGTTTGTTATTTAACTTGAGCATTGGTTCACAAAACCTGAGTTTGAAAACATGTTGACCTGAGATTTCAAATATCTACTGAGTTCATATGTTGGATAACCTGAGATTTGATTTCATGAGAAACCTTAGTTTTAGCCTCTGTTAATGCATTTTATGAATTTGAGTTGAACTTGGTTTCCCTTCTATCTGAAATATGATGGGTTGTTTGATAACTGATGTGGTTGTTGAATTGGGTTTTCAAAACCTGAGATGGCATTATCCTGAGAACACAGTCCTTGTGTTCAGTCTTATTCCATTTTTCCTTTCCCTTCTTGAATGCATGATAATGTATGTTAACTGGATGCATGTTTGAAACTGAAGGTGAATAATATGCAAATACTGAAACCTTGAGTATATAGATAATTATGTATAAATGTATGTAAAGTATAAATGTAATGCAAGTATCAATGTATGCATGTAGGTAATGAATGTATGCATGTATGTAGTATATGTGGTAAAATATATATATATATATATATATATATATATATATATATATATATATATATATATATATATATTGCTAAGTGTATAATAGGCAATAGCCATGTGTGTGATCTATATATATTATATATATTTACCTTGTGTGTTATAAATATGTACATATTGTATTTGTGCTTGTGATTAGACTAGATTGCATAGACTAGGCTTGGTTAGGCCTAGAATGACTTGTTAGACTAGGTTTAGACCTAGAATAGCTTGGTTGACCTAGTTTGACTAGTATTGTTGACTAGAGTTGACCAAGAGTTGACTTTAGTCTAGAATGACCTAGAAATCATGTAGAATGTATTGTAATATTCAGTATTACCTTTCTGGACATGTTGTGACCTGTGTTTCTCTAAATAGGACTCAGTTACTCTGATTTGGACATCTATTCTCATCAGACATTCAGGATCTCAGGCGAGTACATTCTTTGATCATTTCATATTTGTTAGGATTTATATTCTTGCTCTAGATTACTTTACTTGATGTTGTCATGTTGTTAACACGGATTGGTACTATATGGATCTTTACATTGAGATGTTATCCCCCTCGGGAGTATTAGGTACATCATGTCATGTGCGTTTCACTTTCATCATGTACTCCTGTGCTTTTACTAGTCATGTATACTCTTGTGATTCTTGTACTCTCATGTTCACAGAGCCCTCATGTATAACTTTATGTGCACCCATTTATGGGACCTCATGTAAAATATTATACAATAACATAACTTGTCTGAATCCAGCTCGTGTATTGATTGGGGTACGGGGGAGTATAAATGGTCATATGAACAATTCCAAAGTAGTGTAATCATGTATAAACTCTTAGTGTAATCATGTGCAAATTCAAGCCGTTCACATGTCTATCTTGTACTCTACATCACTAGTCACTGATAGTTCTCTACTTATAGTAGCTATTTATGTTACAGTTCTATCTCTTTTACTATATGTACTTTCTTTCAGCGTTTCATGTATTTTACTCTATTGCATGCTTTATATTCCTGTCTTGATATGAACTGTTGAGATTTTGTGCTCGTTTCTGTCCTGATTGGACTTGTTAAAAATATTACAGGTAACCTGGAGATTCACAGCTAGCCTAGAGGACCAGTAGAGCTTGGAGTAGATTACTAGTTTATGGTTTAGTTTCTCTTTTAGTACTTGTTTTGTAATAAGTGGAGATTGAGTTGTATTCGAGATTGTTGAAGATGTTGTTATTTAGAAGTTTATTTAAGTTATTGTTGTTTTGAGTTTTATATATAGTTGTTAGACTCCTGTGTTATCTTATCGTGCTTAGATTGTGATTTGAGTATTATCGTATCTTATACCTGTCCTCCATTCGGAGTTGAGATTATGACAGGTACATTATATAATTGCGTGAGTTGTTGATTAGATAGTGACTTAGAACAGCGTTCTACCGTCGACACTACGGCGTAGGCTAGACATACCCACTTCTCGTGCCTCTACACTGGGTACGGGTCGTGAGACATTTTTAGTGGTGGCCCATACAGGTCGAAAGTCGCATTATTGTGATATCGTAGTAGCGCAACGACTTAGTTGTACTGCTACGAGCCTGTGATAGAATATAGGAAGTAAGGTGTTAGAATGGGAGGATACTCAATCACAGTTAAAAATTCTTGAGAGATTCCTGGGACGACCCTTGAGAATCTTATTTAAACTTCAATTTGAAATCCCTTACTTTGTTTTGTTCACCCTTACTCCTTGTTATTGAATTTGATATTTGATGGATCGTTATTGATTTTGATTTTCCTATCGAGATGAATTGCATGGTCTGAGTTACGATATATTCTGATAACATATGTTGACGGGGATAACAGGGATGGTAAAACGTCTACTTGATTATGGAACCTGGAGTTTATCGCAACCATATTAGCCAGTGTGGCGAAAACGTATAGACCTGACTTCGGATGTACATATCTTGGTTATGAGATTTAGA
This sequence comes from Iris pallida, assembly GCA_029216955.1. NCBI lineage: Eukaryota > Viridiplantae > Streptophyta > Magnoliopsida > Asparagales > Iridaceae > Iris > Iris pallida. The sequence goes on from JANAVB010029714.1 coordinate 8,522, forward strand.
ATTTCTCGCAGCTATACTAGTCGGCATAGCGAGAATTCTAGACGACATGATTATAGAGGTACATATCCCAGTTATGGAATCTATCGTTTATCGCAGCCTTGCTTACTGGTATGGCGAGGATTCTGAGTAACATAATTTTGGACAGACGCATATGATTATCAGATTGTATCTTGAAAAGATTTTTAAACGTATCATCTCTATTGTACCCTTCTGTTATTATAAAAATTGTATTCCATCATCAAATAACTTAAGTGTAGGAATATTTTAGTTTTGTAGAGCTTATTCATATATAGTTCTTTCATAGTGTATGATATGATGACTTGTAGAGTGTCTGTACCCTAGAGATGATAGTTAGCATTGGTATTAGAATAGTAACCCATTGTAGATGATTCCTCTATTATTTATAATACCTACCAGTTTTATATAGGATGTTAGTCTGCCTTACAACCTTGATGATTTATTATTTTCCTTATCATTTTCAGTAGGGCACCCATGACCAGAGCCTGTCCTTGAGTGTAGTTGTAGTTTCGCCTGAGACTGAGAGTCTTCCTCTGCCTCCAATAGTGGTACCCCATACCATATTCTCGGGGGGGGTTTCCTGATGGAGCTCAGATGTTCGGACTTCTCCAGGATGTTTTAGAGACACAGAGAGTTCAGGCTGAGATCTTGAGGGAGCAGTATCCAGTTCCACCTAGAGCCTCAGAAGTACCCAGATTTCCAGCCTAGACCTTAGCATGCCTTTTGAGATAATTGATACACCCTACATTGCTTGTATGTTTTGATACCTTGGGATTGCTTTGTGCTGTAGTATGACTAGAATGTCTAAATGGGAACCCTAGAGAGAGTATTCTAGGTAGACGAATATTCTTTCTGTGACTTTGATTTTTGGAATGTCAGTTATGTAAATCTTTGGAAACTTCTTCATAAGTTTGTAGTAGACAAGATTATCTTCACTTTGATATATTATGTCCCACTCAAACTTGTTCCCTTGTACTACTTTTGCATCGCAACTTTTGGTCCAATTTAGGCCATTTGACCATTCCCACTTTAATTATGATTATCATATGCACATTTCCATGACTTTTAATTTAGGAGCACAAGCTTGTTGTCTTCTCAAAACTAACTTCACATGCATGACCTATACATGACACCCTACACCATGACCTTCGTATCCTACTCAAACACGCCATCTTGTGCTTCATCATTATCACACGACTTTTCTGACACAAGACCCCATCTTGATTTACCCACGGAGTCGCTTTTATTTTCGACTCAAATTAGGGACACCTTTCGATCCAAACCTGTCGACCCAAATTTGGGATATGACCCATATTAAGCCTACTACCCATATTTTACTTGTTGACCTTGTGTGTTGCTAGGTAGAAGCTTCGACCTTAATTGTTGGGAGTTGACCTAGAAGGAGTACGGCCACTCTAAATTTCGAGGACAAAATTCTTCTAAGGAGGGTAGACTTGTAACATCCACTTTTCTAAATGAGGGTAATTTTGAACTTTTGTAATTATAATCATTTAATAATGATATTTAAATCATGTTATGATTTTTAGTGATTTTAATCAATTTCAAACTATTTAAAATATTAAATTATGATTTTGATGGTTAACTAGTTAAACCCTAGTTTTGCTAAGCCTAGAGACTAACCATGACCAAGGGAGCCTAGTCATGTGATTAGAATGTCATATTACTACTTTTAGCCTAAGGGTATTTTGGTTATTTTGTTTTGTGAATTATTTTATTTATTGCATTGGTGTTGTGATTTTTTGACTTTTGCTAGTGGAGAGACTATAGAGACTAGCCTAGAGTTTGACTTTAATCTTGGTGACTTAGTTAGCATGGTAGAATGGTGTTGGACCCTTATCTAACTTAAGTTGACCTCAGTTAACTTGAGTATGGCTAGGTTTCATGAAGAGATTGAGTGTTTAGTGCATTTGGACTTTTGGCTAAGTGGTTGAGCTAGCTAGCTAAAAATCTTGGCCCAAAGTCCACCATGAGAAACCCTAACCTAGCTCTTTATTTGGCCAGCCACCACAGTCACTTATGACCTAATTTTCTTCCTATAAAGCCTCTCTTCATGACCACTTGCCTCTTTTAGAAATTCCCCTTTAGAATACCCTAATTTCTCCCCCTATCATAAATCTTCCCATTCCTCCACCAATTGATCCCAATCTTTTACAATTGGTTCTAAATCGGGAATAGAGGTTGAAGGAGGCTAGCTTGCAAGGAGGGGAGCTCATTTGGACATTGTTTGAGGAAGGAGACTTCACAATTTGGAGCTTTTTCATTGAGATTGACTCTAAATAGGTAATCCCTTCAAATCACCTCTAAATCCGGATTTCTTTCCATAGATGCATCCATCTAGGTGTCCCCTAGCTGTAGAGTGAGTTTGGTGAGATTTGTATTGATTGGTGTCCGTATCGGACACGTATCAGTGTGTGTGCATAGGTGTTCGATGGAATGCCACAATAAATTTTATTTTGTTATTTTCAAATTATATTTGAACAATTTTGTAGATGTTCATGTGTACTTTGATTTTCATCAGGACTGAGCATGAATCGTGTCAATTTTCATGTCCAAAATTGGGCACGAACCCGTACACGAGACAGAGTCTCAGTCCCTACTGCTCGAGTGTCCTGTAGGACACGACACTGTACGGTTTGACACAAAACTTGGTGAGCACGTGGGGGCAATATCTGCGAGCATGCCCCCAAAGTTTTATCAAGTCTCGTGCTCTGGTTTGGGAGAAATCGCACGAGCATAGATTTTACACATACTGTGCAGGGCAAAATTCTTGCACTGACACGGGTTTTGGGTCACCCTGGACACATCGTGGTGACGTGTTAGGGTGTCGAACGTGCAGCCCTACACCTGGGCTAGATGTGGACACAAGCACGACACCTTGCGTGTCTTGTGTCGAGCCCAGTTGAGCTCGAACACGCTGCACGAGCACAGTCTGTACATTGTTTCTGATACTTTAGTATTTTCTATTTTGGACACCTTCGTGTCCACTTGTTCGGACACGAGACACCTCCCCCTGACACGTATGCATGCATGACACGTATGTGCACCTCTGAATTGGGTTATTAATTGGGTTTTCGAAATCATAGTTGGGTTTGGTTGGTCGGGTTTTATTTTCACTGATACTTAATTTGTTGAGTTCGGGTTTGAGTTAAAACCTGATTTGGGATTTGATTTTAATGCCTATATAGATATATATATATATCTATATATATATATATATATATATAGGTTAACTGACTTGATTATAGTTTGAGTTTACGTCTAATTTGAAATTCGAGTTTTGAATTCGAAGCTGTGGTTTTGATCGGGTTTTTATTTTAGTTTTTCTCTGATACTCATGTCTTTGAATAGTGAGTTTGAAAAGGATTTTGAATATTTTGAGATGAATTTATGTCTCATGTTTGAAATGTACATTTGGTTCAGGGTTGATTGGTTATGATTTGTGACTCGAAGTTGGTTGAAAATTGGGTCTTCGAAATGGTTTTTCTAATACTAAGAACAGTGAGTTCGATTTTGATGGAAATGTTAATCTCAGTTTTCAATAGGTTTTAAGAAATTTCATTGGGTTCAGGTTAATGAAATGTGGATTGGTTTTCTATTCTTACAGTATGAACTTGAAATTGGGCTTTCGATTTGCATATTGTATTCGAATTTCAGTATCAGAGCTATTCTGAATGTAACTGTGACTTCGGTCTTTTAGTGAATTTGGTTTATGAGTTGATGGTTGATTTACATAGTTTTAATGAATTTTAGTTTGGTTTACTGTCCTTACTGAGTTTTAAATGAATATGAATTTGAACTTTGGGTTCCATTTTAAAGGGGACTTTGGGTTTTGATATAGGTAATGACAGAGATAATTTGGGTTTCATTTGGTTTTTATATTCTGTCATATGCTCCCTGAGTTAGTTGATTATAAAAACTGAGAATTTCATTGATAACCGAGTTAGTTGATGATTAGAAACCGAGATGTTATTTAACTTGATCATTGGTTCACAAAAACCTGAGTTTGAAAACATGTTGACATGAGATTTCAAATATCTACTGAGTTCATATTGGATAACTGAGATTTGATTTCATGAGAAACCTTAGTTTTAGCTCTGTTAATGCATTTTATGAATTTGAGTGAACTTGGTTTCCTTCTATCTGAAATATGATGGGTTGTTGATAACTGATGTGGTTGTTGAATGGGTTTTCAAAACCTGAGATGGCATTATCCTGAGAACACGGTCCTTGTGTTCAGTCTCATTCCATTTTCCTTTCCCTCCTTGAATGCATGATAATGTATGTTAACTGGAGCTGTTTGAAACTAAAGGTGAAATATGCAAATATTGAAACCATGAGTATATAGTAATCATGTAAATGTATGGTAAAGTATAAATGTAATGCAAGTATCAATGATGCATGTAGGTAATGAATGTATGCATGTATGTAGTATATGTGGGTAATGTATAATATAGATGTATGTAGATACATTCAGGATCTCAGGCGAGTACTTCTTGATATTTATACTTGTTAGGATTTATATTCTTGCTCTAGATTACTTACTTGATGTGTCACATTGTTAACACGGATTGGTACTATATGGATCTTTACATTGAGATGTTATCCCCCTGGGAGCATCGGGTACATCATGTCATGTGCGTTTCACTTCATCATATACTCCTGTGCTTTTACTATTCATGCAACTCTTGTGATTCATGTACTCTCATGTTACGGAGCCTCATGTATAACTTTATGTCCCATATATGGGCCCTCATGTGAATATTGTACAATAACATAACTTGTCTGGATCCTTGTGTATGATTGGGGTACGGGGGAGTATAAATGGTCATGTGAATAATCCGAAAGTTAGTGTAATCATGTGCAAACTCTCAGTGTAATCATGTGCAAATTCAAGCCTTCACATGTCTATCTTGTACTACATTACTAGTCACTGATAGTCTCTACTTATCGTAGCTCTTTACGTACAGTTCTCTCTTTTACTACATGTACTTCTTTCAGCGTTCATGTATTTATTCTATGCATGCTTATATTCCTGTCTTGATATAAATTTTTGAGATTTTGTGCTCGTTCCTGACTGGACTGTTGAAAATATTATAGGTAACCTGGAGATTCACAGCAGCCTAAAGGACCAGTAGAGCTTGGAGTAGATACTAGTTTATGGTTAGTTTCTCTTTAAAACTATTTTGTAATAAGTGGAGATTGAGTTGTATTCGAGATTGTTGGAGATGTTGTTATTTAGAAGTTATTAAGTTACTTGTTTTTGAGTTTTATATATATTTGTTAGACTCCTATGTTATCTTATCGTGCTTAGATTGTGATTGAGTATTATCTTATACCTGTCCTCCATTCGGAGTTGAGATTGTGACAGGTACATTAATAATTGTGTGAGTTATTGATTAGATAGTGACCTAGAACAGTGTCACTCCCCGTTCCAGAATGCGTATTTTTATACATGTACAACTCATGAATATTTATTTTTGTATTTATCTTGTATTATCCTGTATTTAAATTCCTATAATTTCATGTTAGTTAATTATCTGCTCTTTAATTTTCATGTTAATTAATTTCCTGCAATTAATTCTGCAATTTTATTTCTGCATTTTAATTCTGCATTTTTTTGTTTTAACCTCTCTGCTTTGCTTTCGGGTTGGCCTTGGTTGGATCCGAATACAACCGAACCAAATAACCTACCTACCACCACCCTTCTATTTAAAGCCCCCATCTTCTCTATCTCATAACTTCATTCTTCTCCATTACTTCTTCTTCTTCCTCACCACTCTCTTCCAACCAACCAGCAGGAAAGTACATCTTGCTTCTTGCTTCCACTTGGAGAGAACCATTTTTATGGTTCATTTGTCTTCCCTCATGATCTCTGAGAGGTTTAGTACTTAGCATTTTTTGATTTCTTTGGCTTGTTTCTTCTAGATCTAAGTTATTGTATTCTCGGTTGTTCATGGGTTTTGATCTCCAAACTTGGCATGCATTCTCGGTTGTCCATGGGTTCTGAACCATGGGAAACCTCATTCCTGGCTTGGAACGAAGGTTTAGTCACGCACACGTCTTTACGTGTCTACGTGAATTTTCAGTCACGCACACGTCTTTACGTGTTGCGTGTTTGCAGTTTTTCACGCACACGTCTTTACGTGTCTGCGTGAATTTTAGTCACGCATACGTCTTTACGTGTCTGCGTGAATTTTTAGTCACGCACACGTTCTTACATGAGTGCGTGAATTTTAGTCACGCACACGTTCTTACGTGCGTGCGTAAATTTTAGTCACGCACATGTTCTTGCGTGTCAGCGTGACATTTTAGTTAGCACGTCTTTGCGTGCGAGCATGGATTTC
>JANAVB010029715.1:0-29799 GCA_029216955.1 Iris pallida
ACAAGGATTTAGAGTACTATAATTTTGGATAGACGCATATGATTATCAGATTGTACCTTAAATGCTTTTGAACATGTTTTCTCTACTTTTTTTTACGTCTTTCAAAAAAAAAATTAATAGTGTTTTGTTTTGATTGTTTTGCTTCTCATTGTTTAACTTAGGAGAAGGAGTAGCTTAGCTGTTATTATAAACCTTGTGTAACTTTTTGTTATGAATTTCTACTTAATACAATGAATTGATGATTTTTGCTAGACCTTATCTTGGATTTGATATTATAGCTCTGGTTTCAAAATGGTTCTTTCTTTTAAATAGATAAGCAAAATAGGTTTTATCGTTATTTCCTTTTTGCTATTATTCTTGTATTAAATAATAATAATAATAATAAACTGTCTTGATTACATCAATCACCTGCTTTGCAATCTTGGTAGGAATCTAAATGTTGGTCTTTATAGAATTTGATTTTTATATTGGGATATGAGAATATATATAGTGGACACAAACACTTTGTCTGACACGTATGCATGCTACACTTTGATTATCAACCCATCTAAATGCATATTAATATGTTGTTGATGTTTAAATTCTCAAAACCCCAATATTCTGATACAGTACAGTATCAGAGACTGGTTCTCTGCTTTTCCAGTTTAAATTTGTAATTTAAATATAAATTTTATGTTATTAGTTTTGTTTACATTACTGCACATGTATCTTATACACAAGGTTTCAATTCTTAAAGAAATTGGTTGAGTTTTGTGTTTGAACTTGTCAAATCTGAGACTGTGTGCATATTAATCCTTAATACTGGATTTTAAATATTAGTTGAAATTACTATTTTTAAATGTCATATTTTGAGGTATATACATTGTTGTATGTAGGGATATAATGTTAGGTTTTATACTCTTACATGTTAGGTTGTGGTTGTGATGAACATTGGGTTGGTTTGATGTTCGAATTTCTCCAAAATCCTAAAACTGAATACATGTTAACATTTTCACATTGATTTTAAATGTTAGTTCAATTTCAGATTTAATATGTAATGTTAAACTGAACTGAATGATTGAACCCTTCATTTTAAGTTATAACCCCTGTACTCTTGACACTCTACACTAATGTACACTAATGTTCACAACTGCCATGTAAACCTAACCCTTCATCTCTATGTTATGTTCATATATATATATATATATATATATATATATATATATATAGTTTATGCATACATGTTATAATGTATATAGATACATAACTAAATCTCTACCTCTTTATATATAGATACATATCTATATACATTATACATGTATGCATAAACTATATATATATATATATATATATATATATATATATATATATATATATATATATATATATATATATATATATATATGGTTAGCCATGCATGTTATGAGTAAATAGGTTGTGTATTGTAGATTGTTTAACCAATATGCCATGAGTAGTGTAACTTGATAGCTATTGTTTTGAAACCCAAATCCTCCTATACACTTTCATGTATATTTCACATACACACATGCCTACTATCTAACCATATGAACATGTCCACATACACCCATACACACACGAACCACATAACCTTTAGAACTTACAATTTAGTCTTAACAGGATTAAGAGAATCCTATATTTTGTGATTGGATTTCAATGCAATTGACTTTTATTCTTTAACTTTTGATTTTGATTTTTCTTTGAATAGTACCCCTTTATAGATAATTGGTAGTTATCTTATTTTATTTTCTGATAAGTACCAGTTTTTATATACGATGGCAGACTGCCTTACAGTTTTGATGATTTGTTATTTCTGTATCTTTTCCAGTTTAACACCCCCGATTGTTTGTATGTTTGATACCCTATGACCCTTTTGGTTAGCATGACTAGTATACCTAGATGAGACTTTCACTACCACCATATGCCATGACCCTGTATGCCATCCTTTTTAATCGTATGATTTAGGTAAGTTCTGAGACCATGATTGTTGGGGACGAGACTCTAGAAAAAGTACGACCATCTTAATTTCGAGGATGAAATTCTTCTAAGGAGGGTAGACTTGTAACACCCACTTTTCTAAAATGAGGGTAATTTTGAACTTTTATAATTTTGATTAATCGATAATAAGATTTAACTCATGTTGTGATTTTTGGTAATTTTTTAATCAATTTAAAACTATTTAAAATGTTGAATTATGATTTTGATGGTTAACTAGTTAATCCCTAGTTTTGCTAAGCTTAGAGACTAACCATGACCATGGAGACCTAATCATGTGATTAGAATGACTATTTACAACTTTTTAGGCTAAGGATATTTTGGTCATTTTGTGACTTTTGAATTATTTAGAATTTTGATTAATTGGTGAATTTTAGATTATTTTAATAATATTTAATTTAATGTATTATGATTTTGGTCATTTTTCATATTTTAATATTTTGGGAAAATTTTATATTTTTAATATTGTTTTTATTGGATTTGTTTAGTCGGGTCTGAGTTTCGTCTCGTTTCGACTTGTATTGTGACCCGGGTAGCTTGAACTCTAGATGGGACCCAATATTAAGTTAAGCATGGCTCACAAGACCCAACATTAAGTTAGTTAATTAAACTAATTTTTTATCATGTTAGAATGGTTAAGTTAGAGACTCAAAACTAGATCATTTTGATCCCAAACTTGAACCTAGTCTAGACTTAACCATATGAGACTAAAGAGGGGCAATTAGGATATTTTCCATTAGCCCTAATGGACTCTTTATGGCAGCCACCTTTAGGGGAGAATGATTATTTCATTCATTACAATCTTGCCTCTTTTATTTTCTTTTGTTATTCCCCAATTTTAGAGAGCCTTCCTATTGATTTGATCTCCAAATCAAATCATTCCTTCACCAAACCTTCCCTCAATCATTTCATTCTCTAAGAGAAGGGTGCTACCAAGGATTGGAAGAGGAGTGCAAGGAGGAGTATCCACTTTGAGGGATCTTCGTATCGGAGCCGTGTCCTAAAGGATTTCATTAGGGATTCCACTCCCAATAGGTAAAACCCATCCTCTAAATCGATTTCCTTTGCATATAAATTAGTTTTGAATCCGTAGGATCCATCCTCATGCATGTGTCCTATTTAGATTCAAATTTGAGGCCATTTGGAGCTCTTTTGAGGATTTTAGATATGTGTCTTGTGTCCTACTTGATAGATCCCAAATTAGGACACCCCATGTGTATGTATGTGTGATAATAGTTTAAATAGATATTTAAATTCAGTTTTAGAATGGTTAGAGAGTGGATTGATCTTAGTTCGGATGGTTAGAATGAGTTTCATTTGGATACCTATGTTTGTATCCAAGTATCTTGGCCTATATGTGTCCTTTTGTCCAAAACAACTCAAATTCGTCATAATATTCATCCACGTTTTTATTAACCAAAGCAACTTAGAAATATCATAACTTTTAGCTTAGAACTTCGATTTATCTTCCGTTTTTTTAAAAGAACCGTATCGAAGTTAGCTTTCCAAATATATATTTTAATAAGCCAAATTCGTTCTGAAACTTTCTGTAAAATTATTTGAGTGTCAGCTGTACGAAAGACGAACGCGTTTCGGTGTTTTTGCGATTCCGGGAGCTTCCGGACACGAAAATGCGATCCGTTTAAAGTTTTGGAAAGCTAACACAAAGGGCTACGACATACTTTAATCCTAGAATTTAGTGAATGCCCAATTGGTACAGTATTGGTTTTAAGTAGAAGAGTGACTATACGATATATGCATTTTGTGTAACCTATGAGCCTATGTAGTATGGATATTAAATGAATATAGAGTATGTAATGCATGATATGTTAGATGAATGAAATGATATATATATGATATATATTCTCTTTACATTAATGTATATATATGGTTGAATGCAAGCATGTAGGAATGCAATTAATATAATGCATATAAGCAATGCATGAATGAAAGAATGATATATAATGTATGCATGAAAGTATATAATGAATGCTAGATATGAATGCAAGATATATATGTAATGATAGATATGAATGCATAATGTATAAATATTGTAATGCAATATATAATGATAACATGTATGGTAATGTAGAGTATATGATGCAAGCATGAATGAATGGAGGAAATACATGTATATAGGTAATATAGAATGTAATATATGAATGCAAGCATGCAAGATAATGTATTGTATCCATATATGATGTATTCAACTTAAAGATAATGTAATATATGAAAGGAATGAATGATAATATATAACATGATATGTAAGGTAATGCAAGGTATGAAATATATGATGTGTGCATGTTTGTATGTCTCTATGTTAATGTATGAAATAATATGAATATACAATGTATGCATATGTATAAAACATGTAGGTAATGCATATATGCATGAATGAAATGAATGATTGCAATATGTTAATATAAATACAAGTATCTAATATGCATGAATATAAGTATAATATAATACAAGTATACATGTATGTATCATGTAAATGTAATATACATGATATGTATGTATGCATGTATACAAGGTAAGTATGTATGTATGTATTTCTTTAAACTGAGTTAACCTATAATCTTTTACACACATGCATTCATACACCCTTTGACATCATGTATCCCATGTCACATACACCTACCTATCACTAAATTTTAGAACATTAACACATATCCTTTCACACACATGCCAAACACACACATACTCACTTACTCTTTTACCTCTCTTTCTCTCTCTCTATATATATGTATGTGCCTATATATATAGCTTTCCTATATATATCTATGTATATGAATATGTGAATATGAATAATATATATACATTATATGACTAAGTTTGTGTGCCTTGTTAGCTTATGGTGTAGTTTTGTGCTTGGTTTAGCAAGTGACTTGGGCTATGAGTTAGTAGCTATCTTGGATACTTGATTTGCATATACTTAGTTTGTTTAGACCTAGAATAACTGTTTGACCTAATTTAGACTTGTTAGACCTAGTTTGACCATAGTTGACCTAGGTTTGACTTTCAGGGTTGACCAAGTTGACCAAGAGTTGACTTTGGTCTAGATTGACCTAGAATCATGTAAAATGCATAGTAGAACTTTATATTGCCATTTTGGACTTGTTTTGACTTGTGCTGTTCTGATTAGGAGCCAGACACCTCTCCTTGGACAGTATATTTACTTTGGACATTCAGACATCAGGCGAGTACATTCTCTGATCATTTCATATCTTATTAGAATTATTTTCCTGCTTTAGATTACTTTACTTGATGATGTCATGTTGGTAACACGGATTAGTACTATATGGATCCTTTCTTGAGATGTTATTCCCTCAGGGAGCATCGGATACTACATGTTCTGTGCGTTTCACTTACATTGTGTATCATTATGCTTCATGGTTCATTGATCACTTGTGACATGTACTCTCATGATCACAGAGTCTTCCTTAAATCACCCATTTATGGGCATTTCCAGAATCACCCATTTATGGATATTCCCAGAATCACCCATTTATGGGCCTACCATGTATCACCCCTTGTGGGCCATTGCATGGATCATAACATAACCTGGCTGGATCCTTGTGTATTGATTGGGGTATGGGGTAGTAGAAGTAGACATGTGAATAATATCCAAGTAGTGTAGTTTCCAGAATCACTCCATAGTATAGCTCCCAGAATCTCCTATGTCCATTCACATGTTTATATTGTACTCTGACTCACTAGCCACTGTTAGTTCTCTACTTATAGTAGATATTTCTATTATAGTTCTCTCTCTGTTTACATTCTGTACTTTCTTTCAGTTTCCTGTATCTTACTCTACTGCATGATTATATTTTCTAACCTGCTATGATCTGTTGAGATGTATTGTGCTCGCTCCTGTCCTGACTGGACCTGTTGATAAATTTTACAGATAGCCTGGAGGTTGCCTGCTAGCCTAGATGAAGACACAGTAGAGGTTGTATAGTTAGTTATTTCAGTTGTATTGAGTTGCATTTATTCTATGGATTACTGTATTGAGCTTTGAGATGTTTTCTGGGTTTGTGTATCTTAGACACTTAGACTTCTATCTGCTGTATTTATTTTGGATTTCATGTTTTACCTACCTTATATCTTGCTCTACCTTAGTTGTGATTGAGACTGTATCTGCTATGTCACCTCCATTCGGAGAGTATATACTGTACAGGTACCTTTATATTGTTAGATGTTTGACCTAGGACAGCGTTCTACCGCCGACACTGCGGCGTAGGCTGGACGTACCCACGTCTCGTGCCCTTACTTTAGGGTGCGGGTCGTGACAAGAACGACTTAAAACTTTGAAGCAGCAGATAGCTAATCTGATGACCCCACCGATTGAGTGAAAGAAAACTTTTTGTATTTTCTCTTTTGTGATATGTCTTTTTGTAATGTCTTTGATCTTGATTAATAAAAGACACTATTTTTGTGGCTCTATTATTTGTTGCATATCCCATTACGGATATAAATAATAGCGATAGAAAATATATTCAGAGGTCCAGGACATGATATATTTCTTGATTTAGAAATAATTATATTAATTATATCTGCTCAGAGGTAATGTGGACATGGCAGAATATAATTTTCTTTTTTGAATATCATTATTTCGGTAGACAATTTAATCAGAGGTCATAAAGACGTGACAAGTTATTGATATGGATGAACGGATGAGTCGTCAGAATGTACGAACGAAATGAATCGTCGGGATGAACGGATGAACCGTCGTATGAATAGGATAAACGGATGAACCATCGGATGAATGGGATGAACGGATGAACCGTCGGATGAATGGAATGAACGAGTGAACTGTCAAATGAATGGAATGAACGGGTGAACCGTCAAATGAATGGAATGAACGGGTGAACCGTCAAATGAATGGAATGAACGTTTGTGAAGAATATGTCGCTTCGATTCGCGTAATCGGCTGTTTCAAGAATCTCTGCCTATAAATAGAACATAAATTTAGATGGAATGATCAATTTTACAAAATGTCGTCTGAAGATGCCTCCAAGAAGGCTGAGATTGTCTCTAAGGTTGAAAAAGTCACTGAGGAGCATCCAGCCGAGCCAAACCAGCCAAAGCAAACGGAGACGGACGAAGGTTCGACTGTACCCAAACCACCACGGAATATTTTGGACTTCCTAGTTGAGCCAGGGAAGACTGAAGAAGAAGAGGCCATGAGGATGGCCGCTTGCGCGTTTCTGGTGAAATCGAGCAAGGATGTCCTCGGCTCTTTTGCCGACTATATTTTTGAAAAGGACGGTAGTGGTCCTCGTCCTGTCTTTAAGAAGGACGATAGTGATTCTAGTCCTTGATATTATGTAACATCGTTTATGATAAAAATAAAATCAAACTTTATTTATTAACTGTCTGATCATATTTACAAGAAATCCATTTTTCATTCATACATAGTACTTTTTGAGGAACTTGCCATTGATGGGCATCATTGCAACTCGATCGTTCAGCTCTGTGAGTTGATAAGCTCCATTTGAGAAGACTTTACTCACGATATAAGGCCCTTCCCATTTTGCATCGAACTTGCCTTTGCTCATGTGAGTCATAGTCATGGGACGTCTGACTGTTATAACAAGTTCTCATTTCTGAAAGGCTCAGACTTTAACTTTGCAATTAAAAGTCTTCGAGATGCGGGCTTGATATAATTCTATGTGTTGTTGAGCCAATAGTCGCTTCTCGTCGAGCGCCTCCAATTCTTGAAGTCGAAGAAGATCATTGTTCTCCGTAGTAAGTTCGTTAGCGATGGCAATCCTCAAGGAAGGAATTTGAAGTTCCAGAGGTAGAACTGCTTCACAACCGTACACCAGAGAGAAGGGTGTACAGCCTGTGGGGTTGCGGACCGTAGTACGGTAGGCCCATAGACATTCTCCAAGCTTTTCACACCAGTTTCGTTTGTTAGTAGACACAAACTTCTTAAGGAGTTTGATGATAGTCTTGTTGAAGGCTTCAGCCAAGCCATTAGCAGCAGGGTTGTAAGCTGTAGAGACGATATTATCAATCCGATGATCATCATAGAACCTGGTGAACTTTTGACTGATGAACTGAGGTCCGTTGTCGTGAATGATTCGTCGAGGTACACCAAATCTGTAAATAATATGGTGTTTGACGAAGTTGATGACGCTGCTGGTTTTGACTTCAGCCAAAGGTATAGCTTCGGCCCACTTAGAGAAATAATCAGTTATTGCTAGTATAAACCGATGTCCCTTAGAAGAAGGAGGATTGATAGGACCTATAATATCCATATCCCAAGATTCAAAAGGCCAGGAAGCAGCAGTCGGATGAAGGAATTCTGACGGTTGATGGATGAAATCTGCATAGATTTTACAAGCTCGACATTTCTTTGCATATTCGATGGCATCAGACACCATAGAGGGCCAATAGTAACCCATTCGTCGGATACGATCTTGCAGTTTAGGGCCGGGTTGATGTGCTCTGCAAATACCATCATGAGCTTTACGCAATACTTGCTTCGCTTCATCACCAGCAAGACAGCGCAAGAGTAGACTGTCATAAGTCCATCGATAGAGAGTTTTGGTAGTCTGATTGTATTAAAATCGAAGAGATCGTCGACAAATACTCGTAGCCTCCTTGGGATCTTCAGGAAGTATGTCATGAACTACGAAGTCGATGAAAGGAGCTCTCCAATCTTCATTGATAACATTGACTTTGGCGAAGTTACTGAACTCAATGTTGCGATTATTTTCAATACAAAACAACTCTCTGTTGGAAACGATGACCACTTGCTGTCTCTTGACGGAAATTACTAAAATTGCTGCGAGATTAGCTAAAGCATCTGCCTCGGGATTACAAGCTCGTCGAACATATTCAATGAAGAAAGCCTTGAATGATGTAGCCATGTAAATTTCAGCTTCATGATAGGGCACTAGATCTTGATGGCGAACTTCTTATGTTCCTCTAACCTGATTGACAACTAGTTTAGAATCGCCGTAGACTTCAAGATATTCGACTCCCAACTGTTTTGCTAATTGGAGTCCAATGAGCAAGGCATTGTATTCAGCCACATTGTTAGAGCATGGCTGATCTAAGGAATAAGCTCTTTGAATAGCTAAACCTTCTGGAGAGACTAGTACAATTCCAACTCCTGCGACAACGGTCCTATTGGGTCCGATCCGGGATGCTCCGTCGAAGAACAGACGCCAAGTAGGAAATTTTTCAGAGATCATGTTTGATTCCAATGTTTCATCTGGAATTTCATCATAAAGCTTAGATGTCTCCGAAATAGGATGAGCTGCTAAAAAGTCAGCCAGTGCTTGACCCTTAACAGACTTTTGTGGAACATAAACCATGTCGTACTGGGCTAGCAGAATAGCCCATGTAGCCAGTCGAGAATTGAGTGTGCTGGGCTTCTTCATTAGTACCCGAAGAGGATTAACTCGGGAAATGACGTGAATGGTTTGGCCAATGATATAATGCCGAGTCTTTTGAATAACGAATATAAGAGCTAGGCATTCTTTCTCAATCGGACTATAACGGTGTTCAGCACCGATCATAGTACGACTAAGATAGTAGATGGCTTGTTCATGGCCTTCTTTGTTCTTCTGGGCAAGTAGAGCACCCAGTGAATGATCCATAGCACGGACATACATTAAGAATGGTATGCCTGAGATTGGTGGCACCAAGACTGGTGGGTTCATCAGATATCGCTTTATATCGTCGAATGCTTGTTGACATTCTTCGGTCCAAACGAAAGATACACCCTTTTTCATTAACTGAGTAAACGGTCTGCAGTGTCCAGACAAATTTGAAATGAACCTCCTGATGTACGCAAGTCGACCTGGGAATCCTCGTAGCTCTTTTAAGTTGCGTGGATGACGCATCTCTTGAATGGCTTTGATCTTCTCGGGATCTACGTACATACCTTTAGAGGTAATGACAAAGCCGAAAAATTTACCACTAGAGACACCCAAGAATGAGTTGGTAGGATTCATTTTTAATCGATGTTGGCACATTACATTGAAGATAGTTCTTAAATCTTGGATGTGATCTTCCTTTAGGCGACTCTTGACAACAATATCGTCAACATAGCATTCAATAATCTTACGAAGATGATTTCAAAAGATGGTACTCATAGCTCGTTGGTAAGTTGCACCCGCGTTCTTGAGACCAAATGGCATCACAGTGTAACAATAGACTCCGCGAGGGGTGCGGAAAGAAGTATGTTTTTCATCTTCAGGGTTCATCCGAATCTGATTGTAACCAGAAAATCCATCCATAAAAGATATCCTTTCAAACCCACAAGTATTGTCGATCATGACATCTGTAATAGGAAGAGAAAATTCATCCTTTGGACAGGCTTCATTAAGATCCCGAAAGTCAATACAAACTCAAACTTTGCCAGTTTTCTTCAAGACTGGGACAACGTTGGCTACCCAATCTGGATGTTGTTCTTCTCGAATAAAGCCACAAGCTATAAGCTTTTTGACTTCATCATCAATTGCGTCCATTATTTCTGGCTTGAATCGTCTTTGCTATTGTTTGACTGGCTTTGCATTAGGCAAAATATTCAGTTTATGAGTAGCAACTTTGGGATCTAAACCTGGCATGTCTTATAATTCCAAGCAAAGACATCAATGTATTCTCGAATAAGAAGAATTAATTCTTGCTTATCCGCCTCTGGAAGGTTCTTGCTGATGAATATTGGACGAGGTGACCCATTTTCTCCTACGTCAATTTGAACTAATTGATCTTCGGTAGGAGGTTCTCGTTGTTCGAATCGGAGTTCCCATTGGGTATCTATTCGTTGAGCCCAAGGATCTGTTTCGGAATTTTCTTCGATATCCTCGTCATAGTCTTCCGGGAGTTCAGCGGAGACCATGTTAGAAGATACGATCAATCGATGAACTTGACCGATGCTGGTGTCAGAATCCCATGATCTAGAATCAGAAGAGTTGGAGCGCTCTTCACTATCGGATTCAGAGATTTTTGGAGATAAGACCGGAGGTGAAGTATATCCGAGACCTCTTTTCGTCCTGCTGTAGTACATCTCTGATTTCCCTTTCGGAACAACCGTACGGATAGGGGTTCGTCTACCCTTACCGTAATTGAGGCCATTCTTGAAGTCATAAACCCATCTTTTGGATGATATCTTTTGATTGTTGACTATAACGACGAAGTTGGAGACGTCCCATATCGTTATTTTTGCTATCATCCGTATAGCTGAATTTTTGTTCTGGTCCTTTACTAAAAAGTATTGGACGCTCGCCTTTCTTTCGAGAAGGGACAACAAAGTATGAGTCATCTGGATGTTCAAATAATACTTCCGTCTGAAATGATTGTACGACTCCTATTGTAAATGACTGAAAGCTGTCTAACATATCCAAATAACATTTAGTATGATAAATGAAATCAGTATACTGGAAAGTAGATACTTTTTTATTGATTTGTACATCCATATTTACAACAGGACCTTTAGCCTTAGCCGGCTTGGTCAGATCGATTACAAGAGGAGAAACAGAAGAGGAAGGAGGTTTAGGTTTGTTGCGACGAAGGTCGATAACAAGCGGCTCAAAAGAGGTGAGCTCCCTTTTCTTCTTGTTACGACGAAGGTCGATAACCAGTGGCTCAGAAGAAGTGAGCTCCTTTTGATCTTTGTTACGACGTAAGTCGATAACCAGTGGCTCAGAAAAGATGAGCTCCATTTTCTCTTGATTATCATCAGTTGATTGCTTCTGGGCTGGCAGATGAATAGCTAGTGGTTTGGAAGATTGAGGATGAGAGACACGCCCTTTGACAGGTATAATGAGAGTATCTCTGGGCACTGCTTCCTGTTCTTCTTCACCATCCATGGCCAAAACTACCTTCATAAACTCTTCTTTGTACATGCGAGCGTCGTTGCAATATGCTTCAACGCCTTTGAAAGGGTAGAGATCCGCAACTTCTTTTTGGACTTCCCCTTTATCATTAACGTATTTGAAGCATTGATGGAGAGTAGAAGGAACAATGTTATGTTCATGAAGGAATGGTCTCCCCAGAAGAGCATTGTAGGAACAACCATGGTTATCTATAATGTAGAAGGTCACCTTCGTGCGAAGATTACCAATTTGGAGTTTTAGGCGTATCTTGCCTAAAGGTTCACTTCTTCCCTGGTTGAATCCCAGGATGGTGGTAATAGTGCCGGAGAGGCTATGCACCAGAATTTTCAGAGCATCCAACATCGTCTTAGGCATGATGCTGAGTGCTGACCCTGGATCTATCAGAATACGATCGACCTTCATGGAGTCAACGTATCCTGTATAGTAGAGAGGATGGTCATGTCGATTGTCTTCCATCAACATATCATCTTATGTGAAGGTAATGTTTGGAATTAATTCCAGCACACTGTGACAGTGGAGGTAAGAGACAGGTTCTGACTCAGGTTTCTTGAGAAGAGTTAGGCAAGTGTCTGCCTGCATCAAAGCCTCACTTAGTGTTTTTCGAGTCTCTTTAGAGAGGCGTAAGAGCTCGAAAATAGACAGCCTAGCCGGTGTGTTGGCCAGTTGAGCCAATATGTCAAAGTTATATGGCTTTTCAAGTCCAGAGGGGGATTACTTCTTCAAAATTTTGTCGAAGCGGACTTCTTGTTTGCCTTTGTCGGCTGCTGCCGATTTAGGAAGAGTTGGTTCCACAACCGGTAATGATGTAGAAGGAATGACTTCTGTAGAGACAGGCTACACTGGAACAGCCTCGGAGGACGAAGCAGGATCCTCCTGAATTTTAGGATGCTCCCGTAGATAAGTTTTCCCTGACCTGGTACCCAACATGATTTCTTCTTCAACTATGGGGTCAAAAGATACCATATTACAGCTCTTTGTCTTGCCCTTGGAGCGTTGCTTGGAGGAAGAAGGAACTTCAAAATCTTTAACAAGATCAGGATGGATCCATATAATCTCGCCATTATCAAGGGATAAGGGGACAAGACCTTCACTTTGTGGAGGAGGAAGATTCTCAATATCAAGAGTGGTTCTGGGAATGGGGATGACGCCACTTTGCACCACTTGTGGCGGAAAGTCACCAAACTGTACAGAAATCATATTAGCTGTAATAGTCTTTTCATCCTGTTGGAGAGTGATAACACCGGCGTTGACTAACTCTTGAATCTTGCCTTTGAGCACATAACATGTCCGAGTAGGATGCCCTATGAACCTGTGATAAACATAGTACTTCGGGTGGTCAGTCTTACCGACTTCATCAGGCTTCTTCGCGTCAGGAAGTTGTAATTTATTGCTCTTCAGCAAACAGTCGAAGATGCTCGCTGTATTATTTTCATCAAAGGAATACTCTACTTTTGGACGAGGTTCCTTTGGTGGAGGTGCAGAAGGAATAGAGGTAGACGTGGGTTGAGCCACGTTAATGGCCAAGGATTCCTTGTTCTTGAGGTTGATCTTCAAGGTTTCTTTGCCCTTGCGGTTGTTCTGGCGATTATCGCTACCGGATGCAGAAGACTCATCTCGATTAGGGTTAGACATATGTACCCCCAACTGTTTGAACTTTTCGGCACTCACTTCAGCTGCTTTAGCATTGACAATGAATGACGGCCAGTCCTGGAACTGTGTTGACCCCGTCCACATGCTGATGATAGGCAACAAGTTTGACTTACAAGTGTCTATCGTTACAACAGATGGGGTTCCGGGAGGCATTTTGAGTGCTTCTCGGCGGAATCGTTCAATGAAACTCTTAGTAGTTTCATTATGTCTTTGCTTGATCTTGTTGAGGGCGGATATAGTCATATCGTTGATACCCTCGTAGAATCGTTCCAGAAATATTTGCTTGAGCCCGGCAAATAAAGTGATAGAGCCGCCAGGCAGGCTACGGTACCAATCATATGCTGTACCGGCTAAACAGTCGACAAAGACTCTGGTAAGAAGAGCATCACTTGGCTGGAGCTGGACAGTCATTACCTCGAAATGGTTAATAAACTGACTCGAAGAAGTGCTGCCGTCAAACAGCGTGATTGTAGGAATCTTGTACTTTGGAGGGAAAATGAATTCCTTCCATTCCACTGGATAAGATTGTTTGATGCCAAGCCTCTGTAGACCGTCTTTCTCTTTGAAGGCCTCGAACTGATTACGTAGTAGTTTTATAGCCTCATTGGCATCTCATGAGGATGGAGAAGTAATAGGCTGGCTCACCGGGTTAGGAGGAGGAACAACATGGTAAGCACTACCCCCAGCTCCTGAATGACTGGGTGTAACTTGAATAGGTATTGAGGCTACAGGAGGGGACGGTACCCCCAGACCTGCATTGACATGTACCGATGATGCTATAATCTCGGAATTGACAGCAGGTGCAGTTGGCGATACTGTATGTTGAGCTATGATAACAGTATGCATACTTGCAATCATTTCAGCCATGGTCTTCAATTTATCTTCCAGTGCGGCGATTCGTTGTTCTTGATTGGCCGAACTAGAAGCATCTGGATCTTCAGTGACAACATAGGCTGACACTTCTCTGGGTACAGTAGAAGACACTGTCTGTTCAGAGCTTTTGCTATATGCGTCGTAATCAGAGTAAGAATCGTCCCCTGAATGAGAAACAAAGAAGTGACCAGAAAGATATTGGAGAAGATCTCTACAACCGGCTGTGTCTCGACTTCGAGATCGGATATGTCGGAATACTCCTTCAGAGGATTCATGGAGTAAATCCAGATATCGTTGACTGGGCTTACGGGGTTTGCCATGCTTTGAACACTTCCTACCCCCAGTGTCTCGGGAAGCCATGTTTACAGAGGCATAAAGCACCTCGTCTTCATCTTCTGACATTGGTTCAGAAGTTAAACGATCGACGATAGATCGTTTTGTCGTCTGGCAACAACACTTAATAACTACCTTGTGATTACAACGGTGTTCCAATGGTTGGATTGGAGGTGTTGAGGTGTTGTTTCGCTTCTGCTTGAGGTATTTCCGAAGGTCAGGGATATGTTCTTTGACGACCTTCGGAACATGATTCCGATTCTTCAGATGCTTTGTACCGTGAGTATATGGAGAAGTACTCAACTCATTGGCATAGGTATCAGGATTTTTCCTCCCGGAGGTTTGCTTCTGATGTAAGTTCGCCTTCGGCATTGGTTGTTTGCGTTTCATAGAAGCTGGTCTATTGAGATAAGTCCGTAAATCGGCAAACTCACCCCCAGGGGCTTCTGTCTGAGACACCAGCAATTTTTCCTGCTTTGAGCGGGACATCCGAAGAGTTGGGAGATCTTGGAAATGTGCTACTGGAGTAGACAAAATGCCTATTTGATCAATATCTTTCCTTTTAGCAGGGAGAGAAGAACTCTTATTTGAGAGGATTTTGATACTGTTCGGTGCCGAGGCACATTCAGATGGATCTTCTGAGATAAAAACTGGAGAAGACTGAGAAAAGACCAAAGGGCCTTTTCCTTTATTTTATGAAGAAGGGTGGGTTAAGAGCGTTTCCCTCTGTTAGACGGAGGAGGAATAGTCAAAAGACTACCCCCTGTGGATTGCGCAGGAACAGAAGAAGCAGTAACTTGCCCTCTAGAGATGATGACAGAGGGCTCCTTGGCTATGGAACCAGCAGGAGGTGCAACCTGTGTTCTAGAAGAAGCAACAACTGAAGCCTTGACTACAGAGGGCTTAGGTTGCGCTCTGTTTGAAGGAGCGGTGGATTACGCAGGAAGGACAGAGGTTGCCAACTGCGCCAGAAGGAGAGGGGTTTTGGATTTTGCCATAGCAGCATAAGTCATAGACTGCGCTGTGGTAGGAGGAGCAGTTTGCTGTGCATGGGCTGTAGGAGCTTTGGATTGCGCCTTAGCAGGGAGGGTGATGGACTGCACAGGAGCAGCAGGGGCTCTGGCTTGCACCTTAGCAGAGAGGGTGATGGGTTGTGCAGGAGCAGAAGTGGCTACTGGCTTCCTGTCAGAAGAAACAACAGGTTGCACAGAGGACTTTGGGATCCACTTTAAATGGACCTTGCTCTTGGCAGAGGCCATAGTGCGTCGAGTAGACCCAGAGTTGATCATCGCTTCGTAGGCAGTCTGGTTAACCTTCACAACCAGCGTCTTCTGCGTCTTTCCGATAGACGCAGCGTCACATTGAGTTGTCACTTCCTCGTCGGAGGAGAAAGTCGTCCCCAGCAGAGTCGCCATTTTGTTTGCAAAAACAAAAGTCTTTTATTTCACAAACTTTAAAGAATAGTACAAAAGTACAATAAATTCTGGGAAAGTACAACTATAGGAATCCGATCTGAAGACGATCGCTTTATCCCTTAGACGATGTGAACTTTAAAGACGATAGCCTTTGAAGAATGCAGCAGCACTTGGACAAGAACTCCTGATCTCTGATGATAATATGATCCCCTTAATGAAGAACTTGAAACTCTATTTATAGAGTTCTAGAAATAACTATTTTATAGTTATTCTGGATTGCGCACAATGGTTTGCGCTGGAGACAGACTGCGCAGACTGCAAACCACGTTGGCCATTAGGCAGTTGCTCGATCGTGGGCTAACCGTACTCAGACGCGTGGTATTGTTTGATTGAAATGCGCTTTGTCGTGTACAGGCGGTTGCCACGTGGCGAGCAATTGATGGCATGTAAGCCACGTAATAAATGTCAGTTATTTTCAACAAATTTGATGGATCGCGCCACTTGAATAGCGCTAGCTTCAGACTGCGCTCAGATCTGGTCGATAGATTGCGCTGGCGTTGGACAGCTGGACTGCGCTAGGGCTTAGCAGCTGGACCGCGCTAGGATTTGGATAGCTGTCCTAGAAGGCGGCACGGCACGAGAAACGAACAGACTCCTCGTTTTTCGGGCTGTCAGACTGTCAGAAGATTTGATCTTCTTGTCAAGTAATGATGGCATTGCCACGTCAGCCTAGCGCGCTCAGGCATTGGCGCAGTTCAGGCTAGCACAACTGATTTGTAGTGCCGTCTGTCTATAGCGCGGTTCATTGAAGAGTGCACAATTTTAGATTTCTCTGCCTATTTGATGGATGCAACTTGATTTTTAGGACTTACACCTTGCAACTTCTACAGACGCGAGCTTTGATATGAAGAACTCGACCAACTTCAATTGTGAAGAGTCAATCTTCAATCAAGCCTCTGATTACAATCGCTCTGAAACTTCTAGACCGTACCGCACTGGCAAATCGACTAGAGGGTTGTAACAGGCTTGGGATTTGAAAATGGAAGCTTTTAGAACTCTTTGGAAGAAATATAAGCTTTAGAAGAAAAGAGATTGAAAGTGAATTTGTGATTTGAAATGATCGAAATCCTTCTCTGTTTATAGTTTTTCCAAAGGCAGAACTCTGACAGAATTCGGGCAGAATTCGGACAGAACTCTTTGTAACAAACCGCAACTGAAGGGAGACCAAGTTCAAAATCAAACATTCACATAACGTTCAACTTGGACGAACTCTGGCCGAACTCTGGCCGAGTTCTGTCAGGGTTTGGTCAGTTGATTTTGTGAAAAATAATTTTGGCTTTTTGAAAAAGTCCTTCAGAAGCTTTTTGTAAAAATAGATGTTTTTCAAAAACATAGGCCATTTTGAAAAGATAGGTCAGTTTTGAAAAACATTTTCGGATAGCCTATTTGCCAGTACGACTTGGTGTACAATGTATTCCTAGACTCAATAAAATAAAAATTACATTGCTTGAAGGAAATACATTCTGAGTGGCAAACAGCTTCGGTCTTGAACGGAGTAGATATCCATCTTTGATTTGTCCAAAACGTCGTTAGTAAACATCTGAATTGACTCGCATTTATATCGAGACAGAGTTTGATCAATTATTAAAATCAGGTTTGACCATGACCAATGGGCCAACAATCTCCCCCATTTTGATAATTAACAAACCTTGCCGATAACATCTGGGTTTTGATCAATTCAAAAGTGTACCGAAAGTACCGAGAGACAAAATGAAAAAAATTTTGTTCATAACCTGTATTCATGTATTCATGAAGATGTTAGATCTTTTCTTCCCCGTTGTCACTTACCAAAATACTTGCAAAGAGAAAGCTCCCCCGCAATAAATGCATAAGTAACAATCCGTGAAGAAACACAAAATATAAAAACATTCATCACAGGCATGGTATAAACATTTATAGAAAAATACGATAAACTGAAATAATATAAACAACACAGGCATGGTATTTGTCACAGGCAGTTTATATGAAGCATAAAGAAAGATAATGCTATAAAGCTAAAACAAATAAAATGCTAAGCTGAATAATAAACTAAAGTAAAACATATGCCAAACTGAGGCATAAAAATATGTCTATGAAGAGTCACAAATCATATCCAAAAATAAAGTGTACTGATAATATCTTGGAATGTCGGAGCATTTCCAAGTAAAATAAAACAAAATAGACAGTCTCAAACAGTAACATCTCAGAATTCATCATCCTCATCCTCATCATCATCGGCTGCAGCGCCAGCATGTCCAGAAGGACCATCTCCAGAAGTGCCGGCTCTAGAAGTATGAGGAGTGGCACCAGAAGTACGATACCAATCGTATACGTTCCCTGGCTGGAACAGAGAGTGGACCGCCTCATCATCAATACGGTAGCCAGAAACAGAAGGGTCTCGAGGTAGAGAGCTAGCAGAGTGACCCGTCTGTGCAAATCGCAGATCGACGATGTAGTTGGCAATAGCCTGGAACCGAGTCACGTCACGAAACTCATGTTCCCTGGAAGTGTCAACATAGTGGATTCAATAGTGGATTCAACAGTGGATTGGCGAAGGAGTTGGCGAATAAGTTACAAGGACTTCGTATGAAAACTTGCCGGATTTTCCAATAGTGGATTCAACTGGAAGCTAGAGTTCTTCCGACTGGACTAGTCCTCACAAGAAAAAACCAGTATAATCTCGGTATTTGCATTTGCCTTCTGATCACTCTTTTATTACTGTTATTTATTTTGTGATTATAATTATATCTGTGATCTAACTGCTAACGAGTTTTTTAATTAGCAATATTCTGCTGCCTACTCTATTCACCCCCCTTTAGAGTATTCTGCTTTACGATTTCGTTCGTACACTGTTAGGCTGTCCGTATCCATCCATAGATGTTGTGTCGATTGCAGTAGGCCAACGAGTTCGGCGAATAGCAGTGGCAGGATTTGGGAATTGCTTTAAGAACTATTATTTTAATTTTTGAATATATTTTTATGTAAATTTCCTGTATAATTTTTGGTAGATTTTGGGATTGGATTTTACTGTGTTCTGCTCTCTTTCTAAACTAGAAGTTTGGTAGCTCTCTAAACTGGAATATTGTGGCCATGGGGATTGTTCTTGGTGAGTTGTGTATAACTCTATTTTTCTATATTTTAAGGTGGGGTTCAGGACTAGGTATGAATTCAGTTTGATCCTCCCTAAATCTTTCTTTGAGCCTGGTGAATGTTCATGCTGGTTCTTGTTTGATGGTAGCTGAGACTTTGATTTGTTTACTAGAAAATTGGTTGGGCATATAACTGTTGCTTGGCAGGGAATGGTGTTTGAGTTCAAATTTAGCTATGAACTATTGGGTTGGTTGTTGTGATGATATTGTTGCAGGGAATGGAGGAAGTCGGAAAGTCTTGGTGTACGAATGGAGGATCTGGATTTATGCTTGAGGCTGGAAAGATTAGTAGTCATTATATCTTGTATAAACTTGGGCTAGATTCATATATGAATTGTGTTGGAATTATGTTTAGGTTGGGCTTAATTTTCCTTATCAGAATAATTGTAGGTTGTGTGTGTGGATCTGCTCTAGGTTGGGCCAGGGTGTAGGAGTTAGGTTGGATTTGATATGAAGTATCTATAAATGCAGTTACAATAGGGTTTGGGAATCTTTGGGCTGGGTTTTGGTTAATGTTTTATGTTAATTATTACAGACAATTATAATCATATTTCCTTGGTAAATTTTAGCAGTAATATTAATGGTTATATATTAATTTCATAATACCTCTTGCTAAAATTATTATATATGTACTATTTTAGAAATTATATCATTGGTATATAATATTGGTTGTTTTAAATAATAAATCTTCTAGTATTTTCTTGCTAAATTATTTTAATATATCAAAAATTGTTTCTAAAAATTTTATATAGTTATTTTTCTAGCAAAATGTTTCTATTTAAAGGTATTTTCACAAATACCTATCTTGATCAAAGTTATAATATATGTATATTTTCTAAAATATAGTTAGCTAGTATATTTCATTAGCTAATTTATGGATAGAGATAGCAATTGTCATGATTTCAAAACCCTAACAACTTGTAACAAAAATACCAGGTGATCATTCAGATTTATGCAGTACTACTCCCGTGCTTCCAAAGCGAGGCAAGTACACCGACTCGAACCCTTTACTCCATATTTCTGTCTTGCTTTATGTTCTCATATTGACACGTTGTGCACACGATTGTTCATTGTTCATCGTTCATTGCTCATCGTTCATTGTTCAGTGTTCTTTACTTGTACATTGGATGGGAAAATACTACAGATATGTGACCAATCCGATATTAACTAGGCATTGACTAATAGCTTAGGTCTCACATCGTGTACGTGGGACTCTAAGCCGTACCATTATTCATGTGCTTTCGTATCCTGTACTACCCCAGCCGGTCACATACTCTGATAGTTATTTCAAATGCATGTTACACTGATAGTATAGTTCATTATTCTGGATCTGGTACTATAGTTTATCATTATTCATGTTACAGTTTCATGTTCCGATTCTTGTACCATAGTTCATATTGTAGTTCATTATTCATACATTTCAGTTTACATTGTTTAGTACTTCTTGTCGGGGTTGTACTTTGCTCTCTTCCTGATAGAATACGTTGCAGGTGTGCTTGATGATATTGTACCACCTTGGGCTAGAGCCTGAAGATGGTGGAGTTGTGTTTCAGGATGGACTTAGAGTTGCAGTGCTCTAGATTAGATCATTTTCTAATTTATTTAGAGTTTGTATCATGTATATTATATTGAGGATTCAGGATTGTATAATTTTATTCTGGTTACCGGATTTGTCTCCGGATGATATTGTATTGACTTAGTAGATTGTGGAGATCTGTTCTGGGAACGTGTATAGCAGCTGTGTTATTTTATGTATCTTGTATCTTGGAGTTTTCCTTAAAATTGTACAGCTTACTTCGTCGTGTCCATCGACGAAGGCTGGACGTGTCCGACTCGTGTTCGATTATTCGGGAGCGGGTCATGACAAGAAGGGAGGGGCGAGGGCACTTCTGGATGGCGAAGCAGATGCGACTGCGACAAGGTGACGGTGGTGGCACGGTTGGAGAGGACCCTCGTCCTCGTCGACGACGTTGATAGTTGATGGAAAGGATCAGAAAGAGGAAGAGGAACTGAGGAAAAGAGGCTAGTGGAGAGAGAGAAAGAAAGAGAGCAGGAAAATGATTAGAGAATCGAGGAGAGGGGGCCCGCCAAACTCTCTCGGAAAGCTCATTCAGAGAAGAGCTATTTTCTGCACTTTGAAATCTATATTATAAAACTGCTTCTAGAATTTTTTTTGAAAGAATACTCCCAGTAGCTTACAGCCAAACACCCGTTATGTTTGGTTTGACATTTAAAAGTAGAATGTGACGTTTAAAATGCTATCCAAACACCCCTTTTGTAGTTCCTTCGTTTGGATGGTTGTTGAAAGTTGTATATGAGAAGTGACATGGTTTTTATTTTTTATTTTGCATGGATTAAAAAGTATTATTATTATTATGACTACTGCTGTTATTATTATTATTATTATTATTATTATCAGTTATTATATTGTTACTACTACTACTACTACTATTATTGTTATTATTTTGTTTTCGGAGTTTCAATTTTTTTGGAACCCAATGATGAGTTTCGAACACTTTGGCTAATTTATTCCGGAAGATAAAAGTATGAATAGTACACTTTTGGAACTATTATTTGTTGGTGTTTTTGCATGTTGTTGTTGGTGTTTTGCTTTAGAAACTAGAAAGATAGTCCCATATTAGAAAAACCAAATAGATGGTATCTCTATATAAAGCTTTGCTTGTGTTGAGAGATCACATGAAGTGTGGAGAGGCACATGGGTGCCATGTGGGAGCATTTTTCTAGTGGAAAGAAGGCTAACCCGACAAAGAAGCATTAATGCTTTTTGTCATGCTCATGGGATAATTTTCCTATGGAGCTAAGCCCCGAAGGGGCTTAGCGACTCGAACTCGGACTCGGGCTCGGACTCGAGCTTGGGCTCAAGGGCGCAAAGTGGCGCTTTGTTGGCACACTTTGCACTTAGCACGTCAGCATCGGCGGGTTGCACCTTGTGCGCAGTTGATGCACTCTTGCGCTCATCTTCTGTGCGAGTCGTATGCGCAGGTGCATGCACATGAGTTGTACAGGATCTGCGCACTTACGGCGCTGCACGTTTGTGCGCATGCTGTGCTGCGCGCCTGCACACTTATGCTGCTTTGCAGCTACACACGAGCTGAGTAGGCTAAAGGTCACAGGCGGTTCCTATATGGCTAATTGAAAGATTTGAGCGGTTATGAAAAGATTGGGTCAATTAATCAGATCCATCTTTTGTGGGATTTGAATTTAGTTCATTCAAATCTTTCTATTATTCGCTCCTATCTTTTTGCAATCAGTTACGGCCAGGATTAGGATTAGGATTTCGGCCCTCCTCTATAAATACTCTCTTCGTGCCTTCATTGAGTACTTACGCTAAAATAAAGAGACGAAGAGAGTTGTGTCGTCGCTGCCATTGGAGTTCTTTGAGCTCGTGAAAGGAGGTGACGACGAGCATTCCAGAAGTTCTTTCGAACTTGCTAGTTCCTATTAGTATATCGCAATAGGGCGAATCTTACTTTGAGCAATGGTGATCTTTATCACCCTAGTAAAGTCGTTGCATCAACTCCGATTAAGAACGAGTATTCATTTTTGTTGCATCAACTCAGGTTGAGAACGATTATTCATCTTCGTTGCATCAACTCCGGTTGAGAACGATAAGCAGAATTGTAGTCATCTTTTTTTGCCTGCTAAGTTGCTTTTATCCATCTCACTCTTTCTAAGAGATCGAGATTTCCATCAAATGATCTATTTCGGGAATAACAATCTCAAAGAAAAATTTAGATCAGATGGAGAACAATCGTGCACTACTTCTCGATACAAGTTTTAAACTTGAGAAGTTTGACGAGGAGCACTTTAACGTTTGGAAGAGAAAGGCCAGCCTCAATCTTCAACTCATGAGCGTCGACTATGTGTTGACAGATCATGAGCCTTTGATTCCAGAGGGTAAAAATGCTCAAAGGGTTGCTGAAGCCACAGTTTTGCAGTCGAAGTGGAGGCGGGATAACAACCTCTGCAAGTTGTTGATCCAGAACTCGATGGAGGACTCTCTAGCGGAGTCATATATCAAGACGATCAATACAAAGGACATCTGGGAGTCTGTAGAAAATTTCTACAAGGCAGATGAGAACAGAAACAAGATCCACGTGACTGAAAAGGTCAAGGCAAATGAGAACAGAAACAAGATCCACGTTACTGAAAAGGTCTGGAGGATGCGGTTTGAGGACGACAAAACCATGTTGCCTCAAGTCAAGGAGTTCTTCAAGTTACGTTAGAAGCTGGCGGATGACGGAATGCCCTTGTTCGATGCTTTTGTCATCGGAGGTATTATTGCCAAGCTCCCACCTGGGTGGAGCAACTTCATCACGGACATGCACCGCAAGAAGATGGAAGTGGATCTGGAACGCCTCTTGAACTGGATACATATTGAAGACGAGTTGAGGGCTCAACTCAAAGTGGACGCCTTATCCAAGTAGATGGCTAAGACGAACATGGTGCAAGAAAGAAATTCTAAAGGAAAGCAGAAGGCTCGCTACCAAAAGAAGAAAGACGTTTACCATCTAAAGGTGAAGTCAGCTCTGTTCAAGCCCAAGTCCAAAGAACCTGGGACTTGTTTCAACTGTGGCAAGAAAGGCCACTGGAAGAGAAACTGCAAAGAAAACCAAAACAAAAGGAGCAAGGTGAGGCTAACTTTGTTGTTATGA
Organism: Iris pallida; assembly: GCA_029216955.1. Taxonomy (NCBI): domain Eukaryota; kingdom Viridiplantae; phylum Streptophyta; class Magnoliopsida; order Asparagales; family Iridaceae; genus Iris; species Iris pallida. The sequence goes on from JANAVB010029715.1 coordinate 23,985, forward strand.
TTGCGTAGGTTAGCTCAGCTGAGATTGACACGGACTGGTGGATAAACTGTGGGGCCTCGTGTCATATTTGCTCAAAGAATGAGTGGTTCACCACGTACCAACCTGCTTCTGAGAAGGTTATGGTGGCGAGCCAGACACAAGCTAAAGTACTCGGGATCGGGACGCTGGTATTGCAACTGACTTCGGGGAAGTCGTTGACACTTCAGAATGTAAAGCACGTACCTGTTATAGCCAAGAACCTGGTCTCTGGAAGCCTGATCTACAACGCAAGCTTGAGGATGGACATTAACGCTGGTCAAGTTGTTATGTCTTATAAAGGAACATACTTCGGGAAAGCTTTCTGTACCGAAGGGATGTTTAAACTTCAACTTGTAACTCCTGTGGAGATAGTGAATGTAGTTTCTTCTTCTGGTTATTCTCTTGAGTTGTGGCATAAGAGACTAGGACATGTTCATTATAAAAGAATAAACAAGATGTCTAGTCTAGGACTTATCTCCAAATGTGGGGGTAAAGAGTTGGGGATGTGTGAGGTCTGTGCGCAGACGAAGATCACAAGAAAACTGTTCAAGCGGGTAAACCGAATTACAGATTTTCTGGAGTTGGTGCACTCAGATATCTGTGTAACTACCACTTTTCTAAAATGAGAGTATTTTTGAACTTTTCTGGAAATTATTATTTTAGTTATTGTTTAATAGATTGAATAATGTTAATAATATAAATTTGGTGAATTTTGATTATTTTAATATTATTTTAATTAATGCATTGTGTTAGTATCAATAGTTAGTGAAACCTTAGAACTACTTTGACTAGAGGCTAACCATGACCAAAGAGCCTACTTAGTGGACTTGGACTTGTTAGTTGGACTCTAATTGACTAGGAATAACATGTGTAGGCTAGTATTGGTTTAGTTATTAGACCACATTTGGGCCTTCTCCTAAAAAGGCCTTTAAATGTCAACTTGAGAGACCTTTAGCCTAATGTAACCAACCAAACCATATCCCAAGACCATGTGGCCGGCCATAGCAGCCTAGAAGCCCCTTCATGCTATATATAGTATCATTAGCCCCCTTTCTCCTCCTTTCATTTAGAAACCTAACCCTAATTTGGTGTTCTTCCCTAATTTGCTCCCAACATCCAAATTAACACCAAATTTACCCAAACTAATTGAAATTTCTTCTTCTTTGGAAGAGAGGAAGCATCTACTGGCTAGCTAGGAGGGATTTGAAGCAATTTGACTATTGGGCTTGTGGGAATCTAGATCTAGAAAGTTTTTATTGGGATTCTAACTCCCAATTGGTAAGAGCCCTCTAAACCTTTTAATTATTTTTCTTTCCATAGATGCATTCATTTAGGGTCCCCCTATCATTAGGTAGAGTTTGGTTCGATTACGAATCCATTTGAGGTGTGTATTATGTAACGCCCCAGTCCCAAAATACGTAGGACTAGAAACGTAGACATGCCAGCTGTATACATACGAAGTACACTCCAATATATGAAAATCTCATATGAATACATAAGTTGTAAAAATGCAGTAGAACCATAACTAATCTCATCCACACAAATAAACGAATAAAAGATATCATATAATCAACTAAGAACTGTCATGATACAATATGTTGGGCGGAGACAAACCCACTACCAACAAGTAAAGGAAAATACATAAGAAAAAAATAAATTTTGCGAGCAAAGCGAAGACGATCCAAGTGCAATCATCCTCGAAGAAATGAAGATAGTCACGGCTAGAACTAGAGCACCTGCAAAAGATAAAAGCACACACCTGGCGAATAACTAGGTCCTCAGAGGGACGTAACAAGATACAGAAAATAATACCATAATGAACTGTAAATGAAACATGAAAGAGGAAAGATCACATGCTCCCACACAATGGAACCTAACCATCTAGGTGTAATGCAAGTCGAAAACTATACTGGAACGTATAAGTGGGTAGGAATAAAGCATAGCATCCGCTCCGCTAGAGGCTTTCGCATGAACTAGTATACGTCTCTAACCGTATCTGACGCGTGGTCAGGGTCGTGCAATGGATATATCCCCTAGTCCATACTTTGCATCGCTAGCATACCTCCTGACCGTATCTGACGCGTGGTCAGGGCCGTGTAATGGATATATCCTCTAGCGATACACCCATAACAGGGAAACCATGAACCCATAACCGGGCAACTAGAAGGCTGTGGGCTAGCTCATACGTCCCAGTAGTTTTCCCTGCCCATGTATCACACAAGTCAATCCATGACTTGGCGATCCATATCTCTATGCAAGTCGCTATCTAGACTCCGCTAATCCATAAATAAATCGACACACGAACCGCCCGTATCGGTAGCAAGTCGAATACGTAGGTTCGTGCCAACTCCATGATCCTCACTTCTTGTGTCGTGTATGAGACGTGTCAACAGGTTAAAGAAGTTATGGAGTATAACTTCAACACATCGGAAAAGTCAGCTACCACATATGGTCCACACACACACGCACACACACAAACATCGATATACATATCGACACAATCTTACTAATGTAAAACACTAGCAACATATAAAATATTATGAATCAAATATAAGTACAAGATGGCAAGGTATCTTGCCTGAGATTATGTACAAAAGCAAAGATCCAGTAGCTCGAACTGACAAATAAACGGAGCCAGAGAAAGCCAAATCCCAGATGACTCCGGATGCTGCAACAAACACATCACGAACGAGTTTGGAATATAAGATATACCTAGGAAACGCGTGTCCAAAAGTTAAATTCTGGAACAGAGACAAAATCATAATTTTGGGTCAAAAGGATGTCCGTCGTTGGACCCGCTTTGCACCGAAATACGTGCCAGAATCTACGGTCTCTAAATTCTTCAAACTATATGTTTACGGATTTATTTTGATAAGACGAACCCAACGGTATGTCCAATTTTGGATTCCAGTGGGCCGTGCACAAAATTGCCCGTTGAGTGGGATTGTGGGCCCACCAAAATAGCGTCCCGATCAACGGTCTCATAATCAGACCAAACTTGGCTCACAGGACCAAAAAAATATTTCGAGTCCAATGGCGCAAGTTTTGTCGTGATTTGATGAGTGTACACAAAGTAATTGAAAAATTCTGAAAAGCCCGATACGGGAAAATTTGACGGATACGGGTCAAATTCGTCGCGCACACGCAACCAATTTGAATTCCGTCAAAGCTCGCACGTCCGCAAAGTTGATACAGACCTTTCGGTACTCTCGGTTTGCGACGGGGTCGCCCGGTTTGTCGGAACGTACCTCGTACGGGGTTTTTAAGGTTTTGAAAACGGGTTTCTCGAAAATTTTAATTTAATTAAACATAAAATTTATTGCAGAATAAATAAATCTATTTGAAGTGGATTCTAGAGGGTCATGTGGACTTTCTAAACAAATTGACGGATCTAAAAACAAATTTAAGATGATGGAGAAATCGAATGGAGAAGTGGGATACCTTGATGTTCAATTCTGCTGTTGTTCGTGGTTCCTTTGTCTTCTTCGTGAGCACGGCTTCGCCCTGGTGCGTCCGAGCTTCGCCGTGGAGTGGGGAGGAGGAAGGAGAGAGGAAGGAGGTGGAAGAAATTTTTAGGGTTGTGTATATATATATATATATATATATATTATATATTATATAATATATATATAGGTCGGCCTATACTTGCTTCTGCTGTTGCTAGTTTGCCTAATTGCTATATGGGGCGCAAAAGCTGCTGCTCTTAATTAGTTTGCGTATGTGTGGGTGGTCGGCTGGTGGTGGGGCCGACCACTCCACCCCTTTTTTTTTTTTTCTTTTTTTTCTTTTTTTTTCTTTCTTCTTATCTTTTAACTTTCTATATATAACTTCTTATATATAATATCTATATATATATATATATATAATATATATATATATATTATATATATATATATATATACATATATATATATATATACATCTCCAAAATCTTCACAAATTCAAAAAAAAATTTAATCTTATCTATCCATATATAAAACCAATTTAAAATATATGTACATATATATTTAAATTCGTTTGACAATAAAATCAACTAAATAATAATAATATCTAATAGAATAAATATGTTTATTTAGTCACCATAAATTAACTTTAAATAAATAATAAAAATAGTCCAATGGGTGAACTTACCACACACCCTCATTTGGGTCCAGGAAATTGTACAACTTGTTGCAAAATATTTTTAATAATAAATACCAATAATTGTACAAATATTTAAATAATTAGAAGTTGTTCATAAAATAAAATAATTTAGAAAACATTTGTACATACATAAAATATGCCTACATGGCCACATTTGGTCACACTACATGCTTACATGGGCTTGGGTTCGGTCCGGGCCCAGTTCGGACTGAATTGGACAAACTGGGTCATCTAAAAATCAATATATAAAATATATTAAATTAAAATAATTTAAATGAGTCCATTCACAACTTGGCCTAGTTTTTCTAGTTCGGACCGAACTATGGCTAGGCCTCCCGACATGGCTAATATACTGGTCAAAGCACACTGCTACATCTTTCGAGCCAAAATTCATGGTCGCCTTGTGCTCAAAACACAAAAATGGCTAAGGTTATTTTAATAATTAATAAAAACCATAAATTGTATAAATAAAATTTGAAGTCTAATAAATAATAAAAAAATAATTTAAAAAAATAGGGGTTTTACATATTAGAAGATATCAGATACGTACGTTAAGTGTTCGATGAAAGCCTCTAAGGACTTTTCTTGTTTAAATTTCAATATAATTATATAATATTTTTGTATATATTATGTGGGTTGTGTGTGTGTGTTCTGTGGGAATTTTAAGAAGTTTTGATGTGTTAATTTGAGCCAAGGGAGGCTCGGCCTGTGATTAGCTACTGTTCATGCTTGCTCTGCTGCATAGAGCTATAATTTGGATCTGTGGCCTATAACTGCACCTTCTAATCACTCATATAGATAGGTCTAATGACTGAGCATTGATCCTAGGCTCATGGCTATGGACAATGGCCTATTCGAGCCCTGGCAGCCACTACATATGCTCTACTGTGCATCGAGCACCCCCATTGCTTTGAGTTGTACATAGCAAGTTCTGCACTCTTTTCTTTTACTCTCCTTTATTTGATACTTCACACTCACATCTACCCTCATCACAAGCTTGCTGCACTTGGTCACATTCCCTGCAATCCATATTACATTGCATCTTGAACCACTTCACATATCCTGCCATGTATCAGAGATTTCAATTAACCACTGAACACTTGCATTACCTGCAACAGCCAAACCCCTTAACCATATTACCCTGCTTTTATTACATTTGTAATACCTGGACACACCCAGTCTGCACTTCACTTAGTGTTGCATAGCCTAGCATCTGTTCTGCCTATCTTCTATTGATAGTCTTCTAATATCTTTAGTTACTGTCCACATGTATGGGTATATAGGTGTTCAGTCGAGCACTTGGTCAAGACCAATGTGCAGGTCATTTAGTAATATTCAGTATTAGAGAGGCTTATCCCCTTGTGTTCTAATTTAGCTACATATGAACCAATGTGTGTGTCATAATGTTTGAAGGATATGGTTGAGCCATGGGTATGTTGTAATGCCTGTTGTTCGTATTATATATTTTAAAATACGTGTACGTATTTTATCTTGTATCGCATGATTTCTTGCTTGGCTTATCTTGGCATTACATGGCTTGGTCTATTTTGGATTGGTTTAGCTAGGCTTGGGTTGTCTTGGTTCATCATAAACCAAGTGGTGAACCCCCTACCTACCACCACTACTACCATTTATTAGCCCCTCTCCTTTCTCT
>JANAVB010029716.1:0-32683 GCA_029216955.1 Iris pallida
CCCGCCCTTCATCGGACCTTTCGTGATTAGCGGAAGAGTAGGTGACATGGCTTACAGGCTAGACTTGCCACCTGCACTAGTGGAAGTTCATAACATATTCCACGTGTCACAGTTGAGACGGTATGTGGCAGATCCTAGCCATGTACTCGATCACTCAGAGATTGAGGTGGGACCTACTCTTAGCTATTCAGAGCAGCCTATGGAGAGTCTGGATCGATGAAAGAAGGTACTGAGAAACCAGGTGATACCCTTGGTTCGTGTCGCATGGAGGCATAATTCTCCAGGGGAGTCTACCTGGGAGCGGGAGGATGAGATGCGCGAGCGATACCCATATCTTTTTGGATCTTGAGGTATGATTGTCTATCCTTCTCATCAGTTCAGTTTCGTATTTTCAATTTCGAGGACAAAATTCTTTTAAGGATGGTAGATTTGTCACTACCACATTTTAGTCTGAGGGTATTTTGGTTATTTTAATTTTTGTGAATTATTTTATTAATTATTGCATTGGTGTTGTGATTTTTGACTTTTGCTAGTTGTGACTTTAGAGACTAGCTAAGAGTTTGACATTGACTTTAGTGACTTAGTTAGCATGGTGTGGGACCCTAATGTGACTTAAGTTAGTCTTAGTTGACTTGAGTGTGGATAAGGTTCATGAGAGGATTGGGAGAGTTAGGTATTTTGGACTTATAGCTAAGGTGTTGTGCTGGCTAGCTTATGAACTTAGGCTCAAGCCCATTTATATGAAACCCTAACCCTAATCCCCTATATGGCCGGCCACCACAGCCCATTCCTAACCTAATTTCAGCCTATTTAATGTCTCCTCACAACCACTTCCCTCTTTTAGAAACTTCCCTTTAGGAAACCCCAATTTCTTTCCTCTTTCATTATTTCTCCACCAAATTGATCCCAACCTTTTGTATTGGAATACAAATCTGGAGTAGAAGGAGAAGAAGTCTAGCTTGCAAGGAGGAGAGCTCATTGGGACATAGCTTGAGGAAGAAGACTTCACTATTGGGGGCTTTTCTTGGAGATTGGATCCCTATAGGTAATTCCTACAAATCACCCTAAATTCCTGATTTTATTCCATATATGCATCCATCTAGGTGCCCCCTAGCTGTAGAAAAACTTTAGTGAAAATTCGTATTGATTTGGTGTCTATATCGGACACGTATCTATGTGTAGGAGTAGGTGTTTGATAAAATTTCCAAGAGAGATTTTATTTCTATTTTTCCAAAACTATTTAAATAAATTTGTAGATCTATATGTATACTTTGATTTTTATAAAGGAATGTATGTGTTTTCGTGTCTGTGTCGTGTCCACGAGCAATCGGACACGCTCGCGCGCGAGACGTGCCCATGCCTTACAGCTCGGGTTCTCTGTAGGACACGACACAACACTTGGGGACACGACACTTGATGTACGGCTAGGGCTAGTGACTGACACGATACCCCTAAAGTGTCAGGTCGTATAGTGTCGAGTCGGACACGTGCTAGCCATTGCATTGAACCACATACGCACACACATACGCGGAAACCCCCAACTAATACGTGCATTATGTCACGCCTACACGTGTCGTGGTATTGTGTCAGGCTATGGGAAAAGTAGCACTACTCCCCCTCTACCCTCTGACACCAGCACGAGGGTTGAGGTGTCGTGTGTCATGTCCACGATGACACGAACCCACTGTACGATGATTCTGATACACAGTTTGCACTTTGTGTGTTTGAATTGATTGGACACGTTCGTGTCCAATTTGTAGGACACGAACACCCCACCCAGACACGTATGCACATGTGTGACACCTGTGCACACACTGATTTGATGTTTAATTTAATTTCATTCAAATTTGGGTATTATTGATATTGGGGCTGAACTAAAAATCGGGTAATAGCTGTTAACTGAGTTTTTAAGACTCGATTTTGACATTCAATGATAATGTCGGATATATCATGACTGGTAGATTTTGATTCATGTTTAGGTTGTATGTTGGGTTTCATTTTTGCAATTTGGTTGATTTTCGAAGGACTGATACTCACTAATAACATGAAAACTGAATAGGGATATGGCATGGGGTTATACCTATGTATATGAGTGTGGTTTGAATGAGATAACATATCCTGAGACACCCTATCACTGCTGTACAAAATCTGAGAACACGCTCCATGTCACTCCCATCTATCTATACACACACACACACACATATTTACTGCTAGACTAAAACCTGAGAACACACACACACACACACACACATACACACATATTACACTGTTTAACTAAAATCTGAGAATAACACACACTCCCTAGCTCACTATTTCCAGGAACTGAATACACACACCCTATGCAGCTGACACAGACATACTCCATGTCACCCTCACTATAACTCTCATCTCTCACACACACACAGTTGGCACACACACATATTCACTGTTTGACTGAAACCTGAGAACACATATTCACATATTTGACTGGAAACCTATCACACACACTATACACCATCTCACCTCTCTATCTCTCTAATATATATATGTAATATATATGTTAATATAATGTATGTATGTAGGTAAGTTGGTATGTATATATATATATATATATATATATATATATATATATATATATATATATATATATATATATATCTATATATATATATATATATATATATATATATATATATATTGCTTCCTATAGATATATATATTGTATGAATGTAAATATATATATATATATATATCTATATATATATATATATATATATATATATATTGTATGAATGTATGCTAAATTAATTATAGGCATATAGCCTATACTTGATAGCCTATATATGATTTCCTATGTGTATGCCTATATACATTGAGTATATATGTATCTATATATGTAATGTGTGTTGATGACTTGTGTAGCTTTGAGATTGTGTGTGAGTGCTAGCCTAGGCTTGGTTAGGCTTAGTGAGACTTGATTGGACTAGGATTGGCCTAGTTGACCTAGTTTTACTAGTAAAATTGACTAGAGTTGACCAAGAGTTGACTTTAGTCTAGAATGACCTAGAATTCATATAGAATGCATTGTAAAGTTTAATATTACCATTCTGGACATGTTGTGACCAGTGTTGTTCTCAATAGGACTCATATACTCTGTCTGGACATATATACTCATTGGATACTCAGGATACCAGGCGAGTACATTCTCTGACCGTTTCATACTTAATAGGTTTTGCATTTATGCTCTAGATTACTTTACTTGATGCTGTCATGTTGTTAACACAGTTTGGTACTATATGGATCCCTTCATGAGATGTTATCCCCCTCGGGAGCATCGGGTTACGGTATGTCATGTGCGTTTCACTTTCATCATGTACTCCGGTGCTTTCACCATTCATGTGCACTCTTGTGATTCATGTACTCTCATATTCACCGAGCCCCTCATGCATACATTCATGTGCACCCATTTATGGGCCTTCATGTGATATCATGTACAATAACGTAACTTATCCGGATCCTTGTGTATTGATTGGGGGTACGGGAGAGTATAAATGGTCTTGTGAAAAATTCTAAAATAGTGTAATCATGTGCAAACTCTTAGAATAATCATGTGCAAATTCAAGCCGTTCACATGTCTATCTTGTACTCTACATTACTAGCCACGGTTAGCTCTTTACTTATAGTAGATATTTCTTTACAGTCATCTCTTTTATTTCATATATTCTCCAGCGTTTCATGTATCTTACTCTACAGCATATTTACATATCCTGTCATATTATGAACTGCGTGAGATGTATTATGCTTGTTCCGGTCCTCACTGGACCTGTTAAAATATTACAGATGACATTGAGGAGTTATGTCCTACATACTATGGGGCAGACCTAGATGACACATGTGAGCTGGACTCCTAGGAGGACCCAGCCCTTGCAGAGGACATTACCCAAGTAGTCTAGGCTAGTTAGCTAGACTAGTTATCTTACTTATTGTCTTATCTTATTTTGGATACATTATGTACTTATCTGGGGATTTTGTTATTCTGGATGTCGTGGAGATGCTATCTACGACTCTTAGACTTCTTCTATTATTGTATTTCATTTGGCAACTTTTATATCTATCTATCTTATCGTAATTTCTACCATAGCTGTGATTGAGTTGTACATTTCTATATTGTCCTCTATTCGGATCATATACATTTTACAGGTACCTTATAATTGTTAGATGTACAGCGTTCTACCGTCGACACTACGGCGTAGGCTGGACGTACCCACTTCTCGTGCCCCTACACTGGGTACGGGTCGTGACAGTCAACAATAGCGTATGATGGATGTGTCTGACTCGCATCTAGTTATCTAGAAGTAGGGCATGACAGGGTGTAAGGACTTCATGTATGTACAAAAGGACAAGGGTTCTAAACCTGAGCCAAAGATAAGATATTACATCTTTCTTGCTAAGGAAGAATGCTTTTGGATACAAATTCTACGACTAAGTAGGATAAAAGATCTATATAAGCTGAGATGTGGTATTCGTCGAGTATCAAGGAGTGACCAATATTCACTAATCCAAGATGACTTCTGAGACTAAGGGTTTGCTTGAGTTTGAGTCAGTTCCAAGAGTCACTATGGATCTACCAGATCATGGGGAGTTAGTACATGGAGTTGCTCCCAACCTTGAACAACAGCTTGTCGAGGATGATCAGGGTGAGCTTCAGGAGGATGTGCATGAAAACAAGGCAGTTCCTAAGATAGATGAGATTTTAGGCAAAACAAACAAAATAATAGGCATTATCGATGAGAAATACTAGAGAGTGTCAACTATCTGTAAGGCACTCAGATGGTGAATATGTGTTGACTGACGGGGCGAGCCAAAAAGTCTTTCAAAGGATATGATGTAGCATGCGCTTTCCTAAAATCCCTAGTACGAGTTTATAAAATTTATTTTTCAGTTTAATTTTTATTGGGAACCCTAATTGAATCATTAACGACATACGAAATGGGTTAATAGGGTGTGTTGACAAACATGGTACTAAAACATCACCCCTAGGCCTATAGCTAACAACTCGAAGCTATAAGTTAGATATGGTGAAATAATACAGCGAAATAGTTTACTTTTCTATTGTAAAATATATAGAATTCATCAGTTTTTGATTAAAAAGTTAAAATTTATCTAGAAACTTGACTTAAAAGATTACCGATAGACCTGTAGGCAGACCTATTAGTGAACGGTGGCCTAGAAAGAGCACCAAAGACCCCCCATATCCTAGATTACTCAATTTTAATAGTATAAAATATTTGGTATCATGTTTTGATTTGGAGATCGAGCAGATGGATGTCAACACACTATTACTTCATAATTGAAGGATGATTTATATATGGAACAACCCGAGGGTTTCAGATAGAAGGATGAGATTTTTGGTAAAAAAATAATAGGCCCTATCGATGAGAAGTACCAGAGAGCGTCGACAATCTGTAAGGCAGATGATGAGTATGTGTTGACTGACGAGGGCGAGCCAAAAAGTTTTAGAAAGGATATGGTGTAGCATGCGCTTTCCTAAAAACTCTAGTACGAGTTTGGAAATTTTATTTTTCAGTTTAGTTTTTATTGGGAACCCTAATTGAATCATTAATGACATACAAAATGGGTTAATAGGGTGTGTTGGCGAACATGGTACTAAAATATCACCCCTAGGCCTATAACTAACAACTTCAAGCTATAAGTTAGAAATGGTGAAATAATACCCCGAAATAGTTTACTATTCTATTGTAAAATACTTTAGATTTTATAATATTTTATTAAAAAATTTAAATTTATGTAGAAACATAACCTAAGAGATTTACCGATAGGCCTGTAGGCAGACCTATTAGTGAACTGTGGCTTAGAAAGAGCACCAAAGACCCCCATATCCTAGATTACACATTTTTAATAGTATAGAATATTTGGTAGCATGTTTTGATTTGGAGATCGAGCGGATCTATGTCAAGGCACCATTCCTTCATAATTGAAAGAGGATTTATATATGGAACCACCCGAGGGTTCCAGAGAGAAGGACAAATCACACTTGGTATATCGTCTGAAGAAGAGTATATGAGTTGAACAGGCCCCACGATAGAGTACATGAAGTTTCAGTCGTTCATGGGGGATTATGCTAGGATGACATCGGATTACTATGTGTTCATGAAGTATTTTGTCAAGGATGATTTTATCATTTTGTTTCTTTATGTGGATGTTATGCTAATGGTTGGACAAAATGATAATAGGATAAAGAAGTGGAAGAGCCAACTGGATGCAAACTTTTCTATGAAGGATTAGAGGATTCTTAAGATGCAGATCAGCCAAGAGAGATTGGGAGAGAGGGTCCAAGATAATTGGTTATCGCAGAAAAAGTACATTAGAAGGATACTGTATCATTTCGGTATAGACGAGTCAAAGAAAGTAGAACCCCACTTGCAACTCAATGTCTTAGAACTGAACAATTTCTATTGACTAAGTAGGAGAAATATAACATGGAGAGGGTATCTTATGCTTCAATAGTGGGGAGCCTTTTACATGCCATAGGGTGTATGAGACTCGATATTGTACATGCAGTTGGATCAGTTAGCAGGTAATTTTCAAACCCAGGAAGGGTAAATTAGAACGCAGTAAAATGGATTCTATGACATATCTAAGTGTCACTCCCATTTTCCGTTATACGTATTTTTCGTATATGTGTACAAAATTCTGACATTTGTCAGGTGACTTGTATTTAGACTTGTCTTGCTTAATCTTGGCTTGGTTTAGTTTTGGTTTGTTCTTGGCTAGTCTTATTTTGCTTCACCTTGGTTCTACATGACATGTTGGCTTGGCTTGGTTTGGTTTGGGGTTGGGTTGAGATGAGTTGGCTTGGTATATAAACCAACTTCTCATCTCTCTCCTCCATTATTACCATTTACTTCTTCTTCTTCATTTACTCCTCCCACAAAACTCTAGGCAAGTGCAACTTGCTCCATGGAGAACATGATGGATCTCCATTTTTGTTTGTTCTATCTTCTTTTCTACATGATTTTAAACATCTTTAGAACTTGAAATTTTCGATTTTGATGGTTATATTTTTATAGATCTAAGTTTTAAGCTTTTTGTTGTTCTTCTTGATTTTGATCTCTAAAAACTTGGTATTTCTAAAAAATAATAGTTCTATGTCGTAGAGAATTTAATTTCATGCAGTTTTGGTTTTTATTTTGCTTGATTTCGACTTCGGATGAGGAAGTTATGGCAATAGTGAGTTTTTGGAACTACCATGGCTGAACTTGCTGTTTGGGGACGACAATTCCCATGCACCGAAACCCCCATGCGCCCGGGAGGCCATGTACCGAGAGGCCATGCGCCGTGAAGTCCCGGCAACGGATCCTTTGACTCTGAGCGTGTCATGCGCGTAGTTTTCCTACGCGCATGTACTGAAGATGCAATACGAGTTTTCCATGCATGGATGTGCAGGAATTCCCATGCACGGATGTGTAGGAATTTCCCATGCACAGATGTGCAGGAATTCCCATACGTAGATGTGCAGAAATTCCCATAAGCCAAAATTGCCCAGAATTCCGTACGCCGGGATTGCCTAGAATTTCTATGCGCCGAAACTACCCAGAGTTGAACATGCGCCGGATTTGCTCTATTTCACTGTTTTTGCATGTTTAAGTTGTTTTGTAGCTAGAATCTTGTAAAACTCAAGACATAAAAGTTATAGATCTTTGTCTTGGCTTCAAGAATCTTCTTGTCTCACTTTAATTGGAGTTTACATGTGATTGATAGTTCCAATCACCCATGAGTGTACTTGATCTTCTTTGCATATTTTTTTGTACTTGGCCTAAATTACGACGACCCCACTTGATAAGCTTGAACTTGACTTAAACATGATAACATGACCCCGTTTCAACATGACTTGATAGTGTCCCGTCGAGGCGCACTCCCGACAAGTACTCTTAACATGACCAGTAATCTGATATGACATGTATAATCTTGAAAGGCTGTTGTGATAGCTACCCTGACTTGTTAAGTAACTCTTGTCTTGACATCGTAGTTAATTTTCTTGATTGTGCCTATACAAGTTATCCGTCTCGTCTTGCATCATGTCTAGGACATGGAATCCTGGTTACCACGGTCAGAAATTCATAATAAATCCGACTAAGTTAATGACTAGATTGATCAAGTAGTCCATATAGAGATTTTTTTTCCAATTACAGGTGATCCCGTTATCCCGGCCACACTTGAGGGACTTGTAGTCTGCCGACGAGTATGGCACATTTCCAGCTCACTGTCATGTAGGGCACTTCTTGAAAACATATGTACTAAAAGTATACCAGTAATAACTCTTATAACTCTTGTAAATCACCTCGTATGGATAACCTAGATAGCTGCAGGGCTTGTGACTGCAGGAATATCTCATTGCATCTTGTTAGTAACTAAGCTTGTGATAACCCTAGTTAGCTAACAATAGCAAGCCGTAGGACTTGATTGGCCGTGCTTGAATGAATTATCTCCTGATTAACATGGGAATTATATTCCACCTCTTGTTTCTCCTACTACAAGCTTATGTTAACTTAGTCATTTTATTTAACAATGCTCTTTTATCAGTTCTTCTTTTAATTATATGCTGGTTTTAATTCATAAGTGGAGCCTCCCTTGTGGCACTTGCTCTTTCTGGGGTCTAATCCAGCTGGTTTTGTATGGCCAAATTTCGGAGTAGCATCCGAGGATCTACCTGTCTTCCAGCCAGATGGTGAACACTAAACGTAATCCTGAAAACGAGTGGGTTTTTTATTTTGCTCTCCCACTCTATTGTAAATTATTCTTTTGAGGCGTTTAGCCGCCTAGCAAAGTGTTAGCTCGTGTTGAAACTAAATTTCTGTTTGCCTAAGGGCTGTTACATGATTGGCAAATCCTAGGGTTGATCACGTATGACTTAACTCTTGCTAGTCTTTATATTTTGTATGACTAGCTTCATGATCATCTGAATATATAATATTTGGGATGCCTTACTTTGTATGTCTGATGATCTAACATCTTGTAAAATTTACTAGCTTGCTTGAGATTGAGATACTAGATTTATTCTTGACCATAAGAGACTGATGGCTTGTAGATAAACTCTCATACATCTAGACAGCCGTGACCGTATTGCAAGGTAGATTGCACTTCAATGTAAGTAGCTGGCTGTGTCTGTCCCCCGCTCTCCAGTATTTTGGTTCTAGAACGTGACACGGTTTAAGTGGTGGCCCATATATGTCTCGTAAATCAAGTTATATGAGGGTTTACTGAGTAGATGTCTCAATCAACATTCGCCCTTGATCTCTACTCGTGCTTTCTAATCTTACTGAATCTTGGCCTGATAAGGTGCTTTATCCTTGACATATCTTGGTCCTTCCTTATTGTTCCCTATGTTATTTTCTTCAGTGGCATTGTTCCTGGTCCTACCGATCAGCCGGGTGGAGCACCTCCAAAGAACCAACAATAAGTGAACCAGCAGCAACCTGGGGACCAAACCCAGCACTCAGGGGCAGCATCCCGAGTCATGTCTTCTGGGGAGCAAGTGCCGCTAGTTCAGCCAGCCCAGCCTGTGGAGCCTAACAATAGAACCTTGATGGAACTCATCCAGGAATTGCTTGTATCACAAGACCGTCGGGGCGATGCCCTGCAACAGACAGTACAAGATGCTATGGGCAGAGTTGGCTATCAAGGGAACAATATAGCCAACAGCTTTAAGCGTCTGAGCCCTCCTTTTTTTGACGGCGGTGAAGATGCTATTGCTACTAATGCTTGGCTTCAGGATATAGAAGTTATCCTAGAGGCATCTAGGATTCCAGAGGAAAAGAAGGTGGTCGTAGTACGCATGCAGTTATTAGACTTAGCCTACAACTGGTGGACGATGTTAGCGGTTAGTTTGGTGACACCTGTCTTGTGGGCGATATTCAGTGACAAGTTCCAGATAAAGTATTTTGATGCAGTAGCTCGGTATGATCTGTATACCAGATTCACCAATCTCAAGCAGATGGGCAGGACGGTCGATGGATATGCGGCCGAGTTTTCTAGGCTTAGTTGGTTTGCTTCCACCTTGGTGGCGACTGAATTGGACTGAGTGCAGCGATTCCAGCAGGGACTCCACCTAGAGACCATTCTAGTAGTGGAGCAGTTTGAGCACCAGACCTTTGATGCTATTTTGAGAGCAGCTAGGAGGCATGAATATACCTTCCAAAGTATAGTAGATCGAACTGGAGGATAGAGGAGGCCTCATGTACAGTTATTCCAGTCATCAGCACCAGTACCGACAGCTAGGGCTTTGACTATTGGAGCTCCTAGGAGGGCGACCACAGTTTCGTCGGTTCAGCACTCGACACCGACGTACCCTCAGCAATAGAGGCAGAAGCAGTCTTCCGTAATGGGCTACAATCATTGTGGGAAGCCTGGGCACGTGGTTTTAGAGTATCGTAGGGTACAGGGATTGTGCTTGGCTTGTGGGACACCGGATCACAAAATTGGATCTTGTCCGTATAGAGCCAGTTCATCTTCATCAACCCTAACCAATCTATCGGTTAGGGCACCAGCACCAGTACAGCAGCTGCATCAACAGTACCAACCTCTGAAGCCATTGCCGTCTTAGGCTCAACAGTATGCCCAAGCTCAGATTCAGAATAAGCATAGAGGTTTCCAGTAGATGGGACCAGTACCAAGGGGACAAGGTCAGGATATGGCTCTGACAGTGGCAAAAAAATTAGCATCAGGTGAGGTGGTAGCAGGTACCATTCTCGTCAACTCTTTTCCAGTATCAGTATTATTTGATTCGGGTGTATCGCATTCATTTATGTCTGCACGATTCACTACATGGATAGGACTGGAGCCCGAGTCATTATCAGTAAGGCTCAATATACTTACTGGTAAAGGTCTTGTCGAAGTAGATAGAGTCTTTTCCTCGTGTTGAATCGTAGTTAGTGGTAAAGAGTTTTTCTTTAGATTGATAGAATTTTTTATGGCCGACTATGATGTGGTCCAAGGAATGGACTGGTTGGAGGATCAATACGCAAGAATATATTGCCATATTGGCAAGATTATTTTTGGTATTTTCGGTGAAGAAGAGTTTTCATTTTCTAGAGGCGAAGTAAAACCTTCTCTACCAGTCTTACGGATGGCGGGTAGCAGCAGCAGTTCACTTTCCCAGAGTAGTAGAAGAAATTTTTGACATATTTTTCGAATAGCTTCCAGGCATGCCGTCAGAGAGAGAGATATATAGTTCACCATTGATTTGTTTCCAGAGACGGCACCAGTATCAGAGAGAGTCTATAGAATGGCACCATCAGAGTTAGAGATCATGTATAATATGATTGAAGAACTCAGAACCAAGAAATTCATTCGTACTAGTAGATCACCTTCGGGAGCCCCGATGCTTCTTATGAAAAAGAAGGATGGTACGTCAAGATTATGTGTTGATTATCGTACCTTGAATTCTGTAACAATTAAGAACAGATATCCTCTACCAAGGATAGATGATTTATTTGATCAACTCAGTGGAGCAGCAGTATTCTCAAAGATTGACTTGCGGTCGGGGTACCATCAGATCAGAGTCAGAGAGTAAGACATCCAGAAGACAGCATTCAGATCTAGATATGGGCATTGGGAGTTTCTCATTATGCCATTTGGAGTGACCAATGTGCCAACAGTATTCATGGATCTCATGAATCGCATGTTCATACCTTATTTGGATCAGTTCGTGATAGTGTTTATAGATGACATCTTAGTCTATAGCAAGAATGAAGCAGAGCATGAGCAGCATCTCCGAGTAGTCCTTCAGATTCTCAGAGAGCACCAGTTGTACGCGAAGTTCAGTAAGTACGAATTTTAGCTTGATCGAATTTTGTACTTAGGTCACATCATCACCAGAGGTGGGTGGAAGTGGACCCCCAGAAGATATTGGCTATAAAGACATGGCCAGTAGCTAGTACCGTCGTAGAAGTTCACAGTTTCCTAAGATTGGTCGGTTATTACCGACGATTTGTGTCAGACTTTGCTCGAATTTCAGCACCATTGACGAAGTTGACCCGCAAGGATATACAGTTTACTTGGACAGCAGAGTATCAGAGTTCATTCGAGAAGTTGAAGCAAGGATTGATGATAGCACCCATTCTCACGCTTCTAGATGGGATTGGAGGATTTTCAGTTTATTGTGATGCTTCAGGCAGAGGATTGGGATGTGTCTTGATGTAGCATGGAAGGGTAGTACCTTATGCGTCACGTCAACTTCGTGATTATGAGAAAAATTATCCAACTCATGATATGGAGTTAGCAACAGTGGCTTTTGCACTTAAGTTGTGGAGGCATTACTTGTATGGAGATCGGGTAGAGATTTTTACCGACCACAAGAGACTTAAGTGTGTGTTTACCCAAAAGGATCTTAACATGCGATAGAGAAGGTGGCTAGAGTTACTGGCGGATTATGACATCAACCTGTAGTATCATCCTGGGAAGGCCAATGTTATTGTAGATGCATAGAGAGCAGGAGCTTATTTTCTAACAACACAGCCAGGGTTATTAGCGGATCTTCAGAAGATGGGAATAGAGATAGTTCTTCCTACCAATGTGGCATTGACGGCCAGTAAGCTAGTTCAGTCCAGTATAGTTGAGAGGATTAAGGTAGCTCAATCAACAGATTCTAAGCTTCAGCGGTTTAGGGCAGAATGTGAAGCGAAAAGAAGATCAGAGTTATGTATTTACGAAGACGGCACGCTCCAACATTGAAGGCGTCTTTGTGTACCCAGTAGTGACATCAGGCAGGAGATCATGGCAGAGGCTCACAGTTCACAGTATTCAATTCATCTCGGTGGTAGGAAAATATACCATAATATCCGTCAGCATTTCTGGTGGAATGACATGGAGAGGGAGATAGCGCAGTTTGTCCCTCATTGTTTAGTTTGCCAACAAGTTAAAGCTGAACATCAGAGACCAGCTGGACTTCTTCAACCTTTACAATCCCAGAATGAAAATGGGAGCATATTACTATAGATTTTGCAACTAGGTTACCTAAATCCCCAGCTGGAAGAGATGCTATATAGGTTATAGTTGACTGACTCACGAAGGTAGCTCATTTTCTTCCTTTCAGGATTGGTCAATCGACAGATCGACTGGCAGAGATGTACCTCAGGCAGATCGTTAGATTGTATAGAGTGCCAGTCAGTATAGTTTCAGACGGAGATTTAAGGTATACATCGCTCTTTTGGCGTAGTCTTTAAGAGAATTTGGGGACTCATCTCAAGTTTAGTTCAGCTTATCATCCTCAGACAGATGGTCAGTCAGAGTGCACAATTCACTCTTGAAGATATGTTACGATCCTGTACACTTGACTTTGGTGGTTCGTAGGAAGATTACCTACATCTCGTGAAGTTCTCCTATAATAATAGTTTTCAGGTCAGTATCCAGATGGCACCGTTTAAGGCACTGTATGGCAGAAAGTGCATATCACCTTTAGCCTAGGATAATGTAGGCGAGAGGCAGATGGTTGGTCCAGAGATGGTTACACAGACTATCGAGGTGGTCAGACGAGTCAGAGATCATCTTCGAGTTACATAAGATCGTCAGCGCCATTGGACTGATTCTCATCGGCATCCTCTTGAGTTTTCTATCTGCGACTACGTATTTCTCAGGATCTCGCCTACCCATGGCGTCATTCGATTCGGCGTACGGAGAAAGCTTAGTTCTAGGTATATAGGACCGTTTGATATTCTTGAGCGAGTAGGTGATGTGTCATATCGTCTCGCTCTTCCGTCGTCATTACGTGAGATACATGACATATTCCATGTATCCTAATTGCGGCGGTATATTCCGGATCTGAGCCATATCCTTGATCATTCGGAATTGGTTGTTGGTACCAACCTTTCGTATAAGGAAAGGCCCGTATCCATATTGGACCGAAGGGAGAAGGTACTCAAGAACAAGACTATTAGTTTAGTTCGTATTGCTTGGGGTCATCACTCTTTGGGTGAGTCAACTTGGGAACGTGAGGATGATATCTGATCACGATATCCATACATGTTTGACTCATAAGGTATAATGTCTTCCTTATGCTTTATGCTTTTAATCCCTTGCTTGCGTGGATGATTGTATCGATTGACTGCTAGTCGTAGATTGTTAGTGATTAGTATAGCTTGCCCTGACACCTCTAGCATCTTGATTAAATTCTGAGGACGGAATTCTTTTAAGGTGGGTAGAGCTGTTACTCCCATTTCCCATTATACGTATTTTTTGTATATGTGTACAAAATTCTAACATTTTTCAGGTGACCTGTATTTAGACTTATCTTGGTTAATCTTGGCTTGGTTTAGTTTTGGTTTGCTCTTGGCTAGTCTTGGTTTGGTTTACCATGGTTCTACATGACATGTTGGCTTGGCTTGGTTTGGTTTGGGGTTAGGTTGAAACGAGTTGGCTTGGTATATAAACTAACTTCTCACCTCTCTCCTCCATTGTTACCATTTATTTCTTCTTCTTCTTCATTAACTCCTCCCACCAAATCCTAGGCAAGTGCAACTTGCTCCATGGAGAACATGATGGATCTTTATTTTTGTTTGTTCTATCTTCTTCTCTACATAATTCTAAGCATCTTTAGAACATTAAATTTTTGGTTTTGATGGTTATATTTTTTATAGATCTAAGTTTTAAGCTTTTTCTTGTTCTTCTTGGTTTTGATCTCTAAAAACTTGGTATTTCTAAATACTAATGGTTCTATGTTGTAGAGAATTTGATTTCGTACAGTTTTGGATTTTATTTCGCTTGATTTCAACTTTGGATAAGGAAGTTATGGTCATGGCGAGTTTTTGGAACTTTCATGGCTGAACTTGCTATTTGGGGACAATGATTCCCATGCGCAGAAACTGCCATGCGTCCGGGAGGCCATGCGCCGAGAGGCTATGCGCCGAGAAGTCCCGGCAACGCATCCTTTGACTCCGAGCGTGTCATGCGCGTAGTTTTCCTACGCACATGTACTGAAGATGCAATATGAGTTTTCCATGCACGGATGTGCAGGAATTTCCATGCACAGATGTGTAAGAATTTTCCATGCGCGGATGTGCAAAAATTTTCTATGCGCGGATGTGCAGGAATTTCCCATGCGCGGATGTGCAGAAATTTCCATGCACGGATGTACAAGAATTCCCATGTATCAGAATTGCCCAAAATTCCTATACGCCGAGATTGCCCAGAATTCCCATGTGCCGGAACTGCCTAGAGTTGACCATGTGCCGGATTTGCTCTATTTTACTATTTTTGCCTATTTAATTTATTTTGTAGCTAGAATCTTGTAAAACTCAAAACATGAAAGTTATAGATCTTTGTCTTGGCTTCAAGAATCTTCTTGTCTCACACTAATTGGAGTTTACATATGATTGATAGTTCCAATCACCCATGAATATACTTGATCTTCTTTGTATGTTTTTCTGTACTTGGCCTAAATTGCGACGACCCAACTTGATAAGCTAGAACTTGACTTGAACATGATAACATGACCCCGTCTCGACATGACTTGATAGTGGCCCATCGGGGCGCACTCCCGACAAGTACTCTTGACATGACCAGTGGCCTGACATGACATGTATAATCTTGAAAGGTTGTTGTGACAGCTATCCTGACTTGCTAAGTAACTCTTGTCTTGACACCGTGGTTAATTTTCTTGATTGTGCCTGTACAAGCTATCTGTCTCGTCTTGCATCATGTCTAGGATATGGATTCGTGGTTACCACGGTCAGAAATTCATAATGAACCCGACTAGGTTAATGACTAGATTGATCAAGTAGTCCATATAGAGATATTTTTCCAGTTACAGGTGATCCCGTTATCTTGGCCACATCTGAGGGACTTGTAGCCTACCGACGAGTAGGACACATTTCCAGCTCATTGTCATATGGGGCACTTCTTGAAAACATAAGTACTGAAAGTACATCAGTAATCTTGATAACTCTTATAACTTTTGTAAATCACCTCGCCTGGATGACATTGATAGCTGCAGGGCTTGTGACTGCGGAAACATCTCATTGTATCTTGTTAGTAACTAAGCTTGTGATAACCCTAGTTAGCTAACAATAGCAAGTCATAGGACTTGATTGGTCGTGCTTGAATGAATTGTCTCCTGATTAACATGGAAATTATATTCCACCTCTTGTTCCTCCTACTACAAGCTTATGTTAACTTAGTCTTTCATGTTATTTAACAACGCTCTTTTATCAGTTCTTCTTTTAATTATATGCTGGTTTTAGTTCCTAAGTTGAGCCTCCCTTGTGGCACTTGCTCTTTCTGGGGTCTGATCCAGCTAGTTTTGTATGGCCATATTTCAAAGTAGCACCCGAAGATCTACCTGTCTTCTACCCATATGGTGAACACCAGACGTAATCCTGGCAACGAGTGGGTTTTTTTATTTTGCTCTCCCACTCTATTGTAAATTATTCTTTTGAGGCGTTTAGCCGCCGAGCAAGTGTTAGCTCGTGTTGAAATTAAATTTCTGTTTACCTAAGGGTTGTTACATGATTGGCAAATCCTAGGATTGATCATGTATGACTTAACTCTTTCTAGTCTTCATATTTTGTATGAATAGATTCATGATCTTCTGAATATGTAATGTTTGGGACGCCTTACTTTGTATGTCTGATGATCTAACATCTTATAACATTTACTTGGTTGCTTGAGATTGAGATACTAGATTTGTTCTTGACCATAAGAGACTGATGGCTTGTAAATAAACCCTCATGCATCTAGACATCTGTGATCGTATTACGAGGTGGATTGCACTTCAATATACGTAGCTGGCTGTGTCTGTCCTCCGCTCTCTAGTATTCTGGTTCTGGGTGTGACACTAAGTCGCTTCCAAATTGAGACTTTCGTTTGAGAATGACGAGTCCATGTTGGTCGAGTACATCAACGTTGATATGGCTGGATGTAAACACCGAAAGATCCACTTCGGGCTACATGATTTATCTTTGCACAAGGGTGGTAGTGTCACACCCCGACCCGGGAAATCGCTCATCCTCGCTAGATTTTATCCGAATCATCGTCCTCGCTGGGGCGTGATGCCGCACGAGCCTGGAGTTACGCTCGTGCAAGGCAAGATAACAGTTCACATAGTGATTATCTTAAATTCGTAACATAGCAGCGGAAGAAAAACAAAGTATAACACAAGAATCTCTTTTATTCATAATGAACTGAAGATTACAAAGGCTCTGAATAGCCCAACATAAAATGCCAATTGGCTACAACGCTCATGATCTCTTTAGCTCAAAAAGGATTACATTGTTCCATACATTATGCCTCTTTATAGCCACCAAGTAGTCTTCGGCCGAACATCTCCATGTCGCAAGTCCGAACGCATATGCGGTAGCTCCTCTTGAACGCCAAGGACTCCATGCCTCGGCACGTCCAAGCCAAGCTCCGCCCCGAGCCGATCATAACCTGAGCCTGTACATAAACTAGTGGGGGATTAGTGCTTTCGTCCTCGCTTCGTACTGATCAAGACCCGCTCGCACCCAAACCAAACACGAAGTATATTTAGTGAACATGCATCTTAATTTGTGATCTTTCTATTTAGCCTTAGGATTCAGTTTCATGGCAACATTCGACATAGCAACTTAGCATAATTGTGTTCCATATCGTGTTCCTACAGCAGATACAATTAGACATAATCTGAAACATAACATAGTGATTCGTGCTCAACCCGTTCCTCTTTGCCTAGCCTGCCATGGTTAGAGCTTACATAAGCAATCATACGATTCTTGTAACCGACCAATCATAAACGTAAACATATGCATAATGGGTGACAGGCCCTGCGCCTGCACCCAGCTCCCATCTCAGCCCACCGGCCCTATCTATATGAAGGACACGGTATTTCGCACCGTAATGGACTTGGCATCTCTTATGTGTAAGCCTACAATCGCTTCGATACGGGTTGCTAGCCCAGTATCCGAAGGATCCCAAACTTACGGATATCATAGCTTATCACAGTACTGGACGGTCGCAATCCGTCCGATTGTTGTGCACCATAAATACCAAACATAATTCCCTCCTAGGCCAAACGGTCCCGGCGCCCCGGCGTAACCGTTCGAGGGAAGCCGTACCCGTGCACGGGCCATCCGAGTCCATTGACCATGTAATACGTACCATATCATACAATCCATAGCATACCAATCGATCTCGTATTCCATAAACATAGTCTCTCACATAAATGGTTTCCCGTGCCATAAACGGTTTCCCGTGCCATAAACATATTCGCGTCTCATAAACATAATCCACCATTCATATGGGGAGCTCCGTCCGCGTTATGTCCCAACACATCCATATTGATGCACGGCGTCCAACAGCTTAGACATCTCGTATTTATATTCACGCATCCCATTCATAATGTTATTCGCATAGCCTACTTCCGTCTTTACTTAGTCATTTCATAGTTTCCATGTACGAGGGCACGCTTAACGCCATAGTCAATATTCTACGCCTAGTGTTCAATGTTCTCGGAGGTGTGCACGTGATGCACATCCCAATATCATCTTTCAATGTTCTACCATCATTGCCCTATCGCGACTCGTACACTTGATGCACGTCGCTTCAATTGTTCGATTGTTCAATGTTCTATCTTAGTGTTCAACGCATACTTAGACCCATAACCGTCGCCGAGCCACGCTCGCTAATTTGATAACATCTTACGCATACCATAACATATTTTATTAGACGTGAAGGAATAGGGAGAGAGAGTCAAGAACCCGCCCACCTTAAGCCGATACGCCTTGCCGTTTCGCCGAATTGAAGCGGCTCGCTTCCATAACTTGGTTGCATAGACAACTCTCGGACTTAGCCATTCCTTTGAACTACTCGGTTGATTTGGCCTATCACGTACATACCACGATCCGTAATCCAGCATAAAGGCATAGCCTGCACACCAGATCAACTAACATTAGTACTTGCTCAAACGGAACTTATCCTTTGCATCGATTCGATTCATAGATTCCAACCGACTCAAGGCTTACCTTTGGCCAACGTAACACTTGCATCGATTCGCATCGATACCTCATCGGGTCAACGCAACTCTTCGAGTCAACGACTCATCATAATACACCATACGGAGTAGGGCATTACATAATATACCACTCAAAATCAGGTTCGTCCTCGAACCGAAACCAACACTTAATCCAAGTGCCTCGCATAGATCGCTTCACGATCTCGTGCTACTATCGTTGAATCATACAACTTAGTTTGGATCATACACATATTTTAGGTGTCCTACCAATATATGCATTTCAGCCAAGCTCAGTTGTAGGATATCGGGACAAACTAACACGTTCCACTCAAATCCTCAAGCACCAATCGGTTCGTACTTGACTTAGTTATATCTTAGCGCCTATCTCCAAAATACTTTTCGTATGAATCATCCCATAACATGTGATCCTCTTCCAACATCTAGCACATAACTTAATTCAACCATAACTTCGATCTCGTAAGTTTCTCGCCGGCCACCTAACACTCGCATTGCATCGAGTCATTGCGCATCCGATCACAACAATTCTTTGCAACGCCTGTTCGCCCAACCGTTTGCCTATCTCTCACATAACTCAAGCCTTTCATCCTATCATTCATAACATTTGGCTTTAATGACATGGACTAAGTCCACATGCCTCTATTTTCTTTGCCTACAATCCGTACTAAGTCTCGTACACAACTATCCCAACACGATCCACATTTTCGAACCATATACGTATCGCGTCTAGGGCTACCCCTGCTAGGTAACTTATCCAGACATCATGCTCGCGCTCTCCCGACACAAGAGGTCAACTTGGGTCTACGATGCTCAAAGGCAACAATCTTTCCGACCCAAGGTCTCTTACGATACACTCGTCTCTGATTCTCGACCGAGTACGAATCCTTTTACTCAATTCTCGAATCAATCCCGACTAGTTCGTTCTATAACATAGATCGCACGCCCAACACATACATAGCCTAACCGTTACTCAAATCGATCTACGACACAACTCTTAGGGTCGTTCTACTATCCGTCGCTCTCATGCATTGCAGGGTTCTTGCAATCGCCTTACCGCATTATTACGCTAAGCACGTTCCTCGACATCTTTTCGATCATCGACCAACCAAGTCTATCTGTATATCATTCGATCAATCATAAACTTTCTAACCATATCGATCTAATCGAAGGCTACTCGCTAACTTACGAAACACGATATTCACTCGCTTAGACTTATCCTTAACATGCACTGCCTCATTCCTTATCCTTCTTATGCGACTTCTTTAGGGTCATCCTATGGGACTTCAACATTCACTTGATTTAGCGGTCAAGTCTTCTAGGATCATCTGTCCCGAAACTACGCTCGATAATTGAAGGTCATCAACGAGGGACAGTTACAACGAACCATGCTATATCCTATCGCAGAGCCAAATCAATTCCCAACAATTCCTATAGGACTTTACCCAATCCGACTTAACTCATCAATCCATAGTTTATCTATCTCCCCGTGCAACTGATGCGTCGTTACTACTCGAATCACTTAGGCACTACCGTTAACAATATCGCAACCGAGCAATATTTGTTCGTCTTCGTACGAGTCTATCCACTCACGGCCAATATCTGACACACTTCTAGGCTTATCGCACAATCTTCAATTCCACCTTCGCATCAAACCACGAGTCCATATCAAATTTGCCACACCTCGCAAGTTCGATCATCCCCGCTGGATGAATCACCATACCAGCGGTCATGCGGAATGATCGTTTTAATTTGACGTGACGCATGTGCGATGCTGGAGTTGCACTCGCATAAGACAAGAATGTCAACATAGTGGTGATCCGCGAAGCAATCCAGACACTTTCGTTTTCATCCAAGCAATATCTATCCACTCTCAAACTTTCCGAAGCACTCTTATCGTTATCATCCCAATTGCCATAACTCAACTTGCATCTTGTTCATCCAACAACAATGCTCAACATAATTTGCGTTCATTCGATCAGAGTATCCCCGAGTTATTGCATATCGTCTTTGATACGCCTCAATACCATCGTCGATATGCATAACTTGAACATCTTCCTTTCTCATAAGCTTAAATTCGTTGCAATCATTGCCATTATCCGAACTCGAATACGAATTAAGTCTCACACTTATCAAGATCCATTCAGTTATAACTACTTAACATCGTCGCGACACAATTTCAAATTCACATATCCTTAACTCGTACCTCCAAATCGTGCTACCGATTCATCGCACTACCCCAATTTCGTTCGTACGATTTCTTCGTACCTACTCAACACGTTCTGAACAAGCTTCCGTACTAACTCAACATAGATTCGACCGGTTCGACCATTTTCTCAACGTATATTTCTTCGCCATGCTCAGCCTATCGTTCGACTTACACTTAACGAATCCTCGTCCGACGTATCCTTCGTGGATATGACTTCGCACATAATCATTCAACTCAATTCATCGAGGCATACTCGCATCGACTTCTATCAAGTCATTCCCACTCGAGTCTCGCTACCACTCCGTCCGTTGAGGACAAACATATCGTAACAACATAATCGTCTTGACGAAATCTATCGCAAGTCACCAACCGGCTTACCATAGCTATCGCTAAGTGGTATTCCATATACCACTCAGGATCGAGCCTATCGTTATCGACACAATACTGTGCTATACTTGATCGCATAATTGATATTGCATATACCACTCGGAATCGAGTCATTACTCGGCATCACACTTCGCATAGGTCTGACTTCTATCTCAACTTAACCGTCCCGTATGGCGATCCTTCTGATCCCAGCTCTAACGTTAGCTCAAGTTTGACACACATTCGATCTAACCGTACCATGGCGATCATTTTGATCACACCCGCAACATTCGCTTATTCAAAGATCAACGCGATATTCGGCCAACATAAACGTTCGCCTACTCAACTCAACTTAGCGACCAACTCGACCCGTACTATCGCATCCGCGATCTTCCAATCTCACTGTTGCAACTAGTGCAACAACTCATTCTCTATACTTAAGGTCTTTTACTCAATCTCGTGCAGTATATCGCTATCCATCCGCATAGCCATACAACACGCATCATACCATATCGACTCGTTGCACTGATGCAACGAACGATTCACCACTTGCTGCACTCCGTGCAACCGATAACACAACCATTCGCATAGCCACATAACACGCATCGCCTCACATATCGACCCGTTGCACTTCGTGCAACCAACAATACATATTTCCTCGCACTTCGTGCGACCAACAATATATAGCTCCTCGCACTTCGTGCGACCAACAATATATATCATTGCACTTCATGCAACCAACATCACTATATTCGTTGCACTTCGTGCGACCGACATTCTATAACTCATTGTACTTCGTACAACTAATATCCCATAACTCGTTGCATTTCGTGCAACCAACACTCTCCGACGGCACCCGAAGATAACGTGATAGTCACGACATACTTGTGGCAGACGTACGCACTTAATATAGACTTATTGTATGGAACATCCAATGTAGCGTCGAGCAGATCCATGAGCCATGCGGTTGCAGAAACAACTTAGAGTCAACTGAATTCGATAGCGAAGCAACTGAGGGTCAAAGAGATTCACGCACGGTCCAAAGGATGGAACCGCTCTGATACCAACTTATCACGCCCCGACCCGGGAAATCGCTCGTCCTCGCTAGATTTTACCCGAATCATCGTCCTCGCTGGGGCGTGATGCCGCACGAGCCTGGAGTTGCGCTCGTGTAAGACAAGATAACAGTTCACATAGTGATTATCTCAAATTCGTAACATAGCAGCGGAAGGAAAACAAAGTATAACACAAGAATCTCTTTTATTCATAATGAACTGAGGATTACAAAGGCTCTGAATAGCCCAACATAAAATGCCAATTGGCTACAACGCTTATGATCTCTCTAGCTCAAAAAGGATTACATTGTTCCATAAATTATGCCTCTTTATAGCCACCAAGTAGTCTTCGGCCGAACATCTCCATGTCTCAAGTCCGAACGCATATGCGGTAGCTCCTCTTGAACGCCAAGGACTCCATGCCTCGGCACGTCCAAGCCAAGCTCCGCCCCGAGCCGATCATAACCTGAGCCTGCACATAAACTAGTGGGGGATTAGTGCTTTCGTCCTCGCTTCGCACTAATCAAGACCCGCTCGCACCCAAACCAAACACTAAGTATATTTAGTGAACATGCATCTTAATTTATGATCTTTCTATTTAGCCTTAGGATTCAATTTCATGGCAACATTCGACATAGTAACTTAGCATAATTGTGTCCCATATCGTGTTCCTGCAGCAGATACAGTTAGACATAATCTGAAACATAACATAGTGATTCTTGCTCATCCCGTTCCTCTTTGCCTAGCCTGACATGGTTAGAACTTACATAAGCAATCATACGATTCTTGCAACCGATCAATCATAAACGTAAACATATGCATAATGGGTGACAGGCCCTGCGCCTGCACCCAGCTCTCATCTCAGCCCACCGGCCCTATCTATATGAAGGTCACGGTGTTTCGTACCGTAATGGACTTGGCATCTCTTATGTGTAAGCCTACAATCGCTTCGATACGGGTTGCTAGCCCAGTATCCGAAGGATCCCAAACTTACGGATATCATAGCTTATCACAGCACTGGACGGTCGTAATCCGTCCGAATGTTGTGTACCATAAATACCAAACATAATTCCCTCCTAGGCCGAACGGTCCCAGCGCCCCGGCATAACCGTTCGAGGGAAGCCGTACCCGTGCACGGGCCATCCGAGTCCATTGACCATGCAATACGTACCATATCATACAATCCATAGCATACCAACCGATCTCGTATTCCATAAACATAGTCTCGCACATAAACGGTTTCCCGTGCCATAAACGGTTTCTCGTGCCATAAACATATTCGCGTCTCATAAACATAATCCACCATTCATATGGGGAGCTCCGTCGGCGTTATGTCCCAACACATCCATATTGATGCACGACGTCCAACAGCTTAGACATCTCGTATTTATATTCACGCGTCCCGTTCATAATGTTATTCGCATAGCCTACTTCCGTCTTTACTTAGTCATTTCATAGTTTTCGTGCACGAGGGCACGCTTAACGCCATAGTCAATGTTCTACGCCTAGTGTTCAATGTTCTCGGAGGCGTGCACGTGATGCACATCCCAATATCATTTTCAATGTTCTACCTATCATTGCCTACCGCGACTCGTACACTTGATGCACGTCGTTTCAATTGTTCGATTGTTCAATGTTCTATCTTAGTGTTCAACGCATACTTAGACCCGTAACCGTCGCCGAGCCACGCTCGCTAATTCGATAACATCTTACGCATACCATAACATATTTTATTAGACGTGAAGGAATAGGGATAGAGAGTCAAGAACCCGTCCACCTTAAGCCGATACGCCTTGCCGTTTTGCCGAGTTGAAGCGGCTCGCTTCCATAACTTGGTCGCATAGACAACTCTCGGACTTAGCCATTCCTTTGAACTACTCGGTTGATTTGGCCTATCGCGTCCATACCACGATCCGTAATCCAGCATAAAGGCATAGCCTGCACACCAGATCAACTAACATTAGCACTTGCTCAAACGGAACTTATCCTTTGCATCGATTCGATTCATAGATTCCAACCGACTCAAGGCTTACCTTTATCCAACGTAACACTTGCATCGATTCGCATCGATACCTCATCGGGTCAACGCAACTCTTCGAGTCAACGACTCATCATAATGCACCGTGCGGAGCAGGGCATTACAGGTAGTGTCGTGGAAATCGCGGTTGCAAAGTGTGTCACCTTGTCTATAATAGGGACAATTTATTATGATAGTAGAGACTTATAAGGAACAATTATGGATGAATAAATTCTTAAAGGAATTGGGGTTGAAAAAAGTGCATTACACTTTTTTTTGTCACAGTCAGAGAATCATCAACATTAGGAAGAAACCTACATTTCATAAACACATAGTAACTTGGTATTGTTGGATATGAGATGTGTTAATGGCGAAGGATGCTGAGCTTGAGAAGGAACATATTTATGTTAATGGAGCGGATATGCTCATTAAGGTTTTACCAAAAGGTCAGTTTGAGTTTTGTAGGAAGATCATCTGAATGGCGAGCACCTTTCCACCTAGTCAAAAATGGGTGGAAATTGTTAGACCGGGTAAGGTTCCCATCTTATATGAAGAATACTCTGGAGTGCGACGAATCATATGTGTGTCAAAGAAGTTCGAGAATATTTTTGATAAAACATGCGAAGGAAAACTTTTGTTGACGTATACAAATTAATTATAACTTAATTTACAACAAAAGCTTTACAAGTGATTGCTATAAATAAAAGAGTTCTGGAAATGTGTAGCGATGGAAGTTTATTCAGTGTGCGATCACTTTGTTCTGTTGATGATTCGAATCCAAGAAAAATGATTGTTCTTATGATAACGATGAGTTCTTCTCGGATGCTTCAGAACTGCAAGATGTCAAAGATAAATAGCTCAGTTTAACTACATGCACTCTTTTATTGGGTTTGTTCATTTGGGAATTTTCTAGCCCATGTGGCTAGAGAGAGATCGGGGACGCTCGGGACTAATCTCCTGTTACATGGTTGACATGTTGTCAATAAAGGAATAACCTTGGGGGTATTTCCTTCGTAAATATAGGATCCAGAAAATAAACTTAGGAGAAGACCCGTTTACAGTCAAAACACGAACTATTTCTAGAAGGGATGCCTTATAGCAAGCCTACCGTAACGAATTTCGTGGTGTTAATCAGGATAACTGCTAGTAATGGGTAACTTCTCGTGTTATCCTCCTTATCTCATGGGAGGTTGGGCATCGTGGCTCTTTCATGGACTGGTTAGCAACCCATCACAATCATGGGTGATACATCTTGCATCCCGCTAAGGATATGACTCCATATCAACTGCTCATTCGATTTGCAACAACGGTACAGAAGTAGGCTGTGTTCTGCGGCACTAAAGTAGTAAGGGTTAGCACCTCAAAATTACTCAGTTATGCGAGATGCTTGGTTTCGTGGGATGCTCAATTATGCAGGACTATTATTTTGTTTGTTTGTTCTGCAGTTCAGCAGGATGCTCGGATCTGCGAAAGTGTCATTTTTTTAGTGCTAACGTGGAAGTTGAAGGCGACAAAGTGGAGCTCATTTGAGATGGTTCTAAGGAGTATCCAACAAGTTTCTGGGCAAGTTTGGTGCTCATTAGGCCTACCGTTTGTATGCAGTGGGTCGGGGTTAAGCATTTTTCAACATTTAAATAATCTGGTTCGTTTATTTGTTTTGGATAGCTAGGTTTGTCCTGGAATTATGGTTACTTAAATAGGGCTTTTCTAACCTAATTCTAGCAGCCAATACACCTTAGGGGCGTTTGGTACGCGGTATTTTTTTTTATTTCCGGAAAAATTTAAGATGGGAATCTATTACCACGTTTGTTTGGCTTATAAAAAATTTATTCCCGGAAATTATAAATACCCGGGTAAATAGTTTACCCACAAAACATGGGAATTCTATCCCTTGAGAATAGGTGGGTATTTTTTTTTTTGCCCGGGAAAAAAAAATTGTCTAAATTTTTTTCTTCATTTTTGATCAATTTTGATTAGTTTTGAACATTTTTTTTCCTTTTTTTTGGTCGTTTTTGTCATTTTTTGTCGTTTTTACCAATTTTTTTTGTCATTTAAGCGTTTTTTGTCGCTTTTACCCATTTTTTTGACTTTTTTGTCTCTTTTTGATAATTTTTTGTCATTTTTATCGTTTTTGGTCATTTTTTGTCGTTTTTACCAATTTTTTGTCATTTTAAGCGATTTTTTTATCGTTTTTACCCATTTTTTTTGTCTTTTTTGTCACTTTTTTGATTATTTTTTGTCGTTTTTATCGTTTTTTTTTGTCATTTTTTGTCGTTTTTACCAATTTTTGTCGTTTTAAGCGATTTTTTGTCGTTTTTACCCATATTTTGTCTTTTTTGTCACTTTTTGATTATTTGTTGTCGTTTTTATCGCTTTTTTGTTGTTTTTATCAAATTTTTGTCGTTTTAAGCGATTTTTTGTCGTTTTACCCAGTTTGTCTTTTTTGTCACTTTTTGATTATTTGTTGTCGTTTTACCCAATTTTGTCCTTTTTGTCGTTTTTTTGTCAATTTTTGTCGTTTTAAGCAATTTTTTGTCGTTTTTGTAGGTTTTTTGTTGTTTTTTTTTTTTGTTCTTACCGATTTTTAGTCGTTTTGTCGCTGTTTGGTCATTTTTACTGATTTTATGGCATTTTTGTCGTTTACCGATTTTTTGTCATTTTTTTGGTTTTTTGTCGTTTAACCGTTTTTTTATTTTTTTCGTCGTTTTAACCGATTTTTTGTCCTTTTTTTGTTGTTTTTGTCGATATTTTTTTTTTTGTCGTTTTTTGGTTATTTTTTGTCGTTTTAACCGATTTTTTTGTTTTTAACCTTTTTTTTTTTTTCGTTTTAACGTTTTTTGGTCATTTTTGTCGTTTTAAACCGATTTTTTGTCTTTTTTGTCGTTTTAACCGGGTTTTTTTATTGTTTTTAACCGATTTTTTCGTTTTAACCGATTTTTTGTCATTTTTCGTTTTAACCGAATTGTTGTTATTTTTTTGCCGCATTTTTTTTTGTCGTTTTACCGATTTTATGTCGTTTTTGTCGTGTTTTGGTTATTTTTGACGTTTTTACCCTTTTTGTTTTTTTTGTCGTTTATACATTTTTTGTCGTTTTTTGGTCATTTTAACCGATTTTTTGTTATTTTTCATCGTTTTTGTCGTTTTCATCGTTTTTGTCGTTTTTTGTTATTTTGTCGTTTTTACCATTTTTTTTCGTTTTTACCGATTTTTTGTCGTTTTTACCCTTTTTTATATATTGTTCATTTTATTTCGTTATTATTTTTTATTTTTTACCGGGAATATTTATTGTCACCAAACATGGGAATGCAATTTTCCAGGGAATTTAATTCCTTGAAATTTGATTTTCGGGAATATAGAATTCCCGGCTATATAGTATTCCGCATACCAAACGTCCCCTTAGAGAGATTTTCTCAAGGTTGAAATAAAATAGGATATTTGAAGTTTGTGGGTTAATTGTTTTGAAGAGAGTGGGAGATCCACGCCACTTGTTCTCGTAATCTCATCTTGGATAATTTGTTGATTTTATTATATTTTAATTTTCATTCATATTTAATTAATTGTGGTGATCAATTGTGGATTGGTCGAAGAAGCTTGTAGCCGAGTCGGTGTAGTATATTTTAAGACATTATTGTTAGTGCCGGGGCACAATTTTTCGATGGAAAACTTAAGAAGATGAAACAATTGTAAAAACAATGTTCTAACGCAACACTTCTAGGAAGGATGCGCGCGATAACGAAGATCTAAAAAATCTCGTTAGTTGATATTACGAGAATCTAAAAAGATTTCGTAATCCACAGCAACATATGATATACGAGAATCTAAAAAGATTTCGTAATCACAGCAGCGAAGATGATGACAGGCGAAAGGTGGAAGATGACCTGCTGGGGTGAATGATCACCGTTGTTCAAAGTTTTATTCGCCCTACACGAACAGCTTCCAGGAACCAGCAAGTTCGTCGAAGAACTTAGAACACTCCTGCTCTTCTGACTCCTCGGATGGACACGAAACTCCCGTGCAAAAGCAACGCTGGTGCGGCGCCTTTCCTTTCTCTCGAAGGCTGCTGGAATTCGTAAGCAAATTCCGATCAGAACAGTGCTAAAGAACACTTCTGAATTCTCTGTTTACTTGTGTTAAAAAATACTTCGTAAACTTTCTGTGGTGGCTTCGCTTACTTGTATATCTCTTGCCTTGAGAGAGAGGATATCTTATATAGGCCCTACAGCAACTGTTCGGTTGCCACAAAGTTAGGAACGTGGTAAAAACTACCCCGAACATGTAGCAACCGTCCAGAACATGCAAACGCAGGTTCTGCTGTAAGTTGTGCCAACTGCGCGCACCCTGCGCCTTGCACTCCGTGCACTGAGCCACTTGTGCCAACCTGCGCCAACTGCGCGCACTGCGCCACTGCGCAACCTGCGCAACCTGCACCACTGCGTGCACTGCGCCACTGTGCAACCAGTGCAGCCAGCGCACCCGACGTAACCTGTGCGCAACCTGGCGCGCAACCTGCCGCGCCCTGGTCGCACAATGTGGCGCGCAACGTGGCAGCGCAGTAGGTCGCACAACGAGCACAACTAAAGCGCACTATGCACCTAGCGACGATGCTGACGTGCTAAGTACAAAGTGCGCCAACAAAACGCCATATTACGCCTCATGAGCCCATGAGCCCGAGTCCGAGTCCGAGTCGCTAAGCCCCTACGGGGCTTAGCTCCCATGGAAATGAATTTTCCAAGAGCAAAAAGCATGAATGCTTTATTTTTGAATTTTTTCTATTAGAAAAATAACCCCACATGGCACACCATGTGCACCTCCACACCACATGTGCATATCTAAACTAGCAAAGCTAATACATAGAGATACAACTCCTTTAGTCTAGCCGATGTGGAACTAAAATTCACTTTGTAAAAGACCAAAACCCAATAATTCCCCACATATCTCTATATATGAGTATAAGTGTTCCCCACAGTAACTGTCCATCATGCATTAGGAGAGATGTCGCTGACGACTTGAATCTTTCCGCATGGTTCAAACAACAGACCATAATACAAGAATGGACTAAGCCTTGAATTCTACATCATAGCTGAAATTCTTTCCACTCACATAATTTAGTTACATGTGCTTCTGGCTACACATTAAAGGCCCTGTGCCAGCCTGGTTTCAGTGTATAATTTTGGGCGTCTACAAGTTTACCCTCAGAGACGACCTGATATCTCTTTATCCATACACTATAGGTGAGTTCATTATAAAGAGACATGGCATGAAGCGCTTTACGCTTCCCTTGCGGTGCTACGCCGCTATGACATGGCTTAAAGCCGAGGCCTTACCCGTACCGGGAACCTCATCGTAGTGTCATACTACTGTAGCATGAGGCAACCGCCTCTTTGTAGTGCCAAACTACCCAGCATGAAGCCTTAGGCTCCTTTGCGGTGTTACGTCGCAACGACATGGCTTGTAAGGCCGAGGCTTTATCCCTAACCGGGTACCTCATCGTGGTGTCGTGCCACTGTAATATGAGAAACTCCTCCTCTTTATAGTGCGGACTACACCCCTCTTTATTTTAACATACAGCATTAGGCTAACTGCCTATTTGCAGGTGCTACGCCGCTGTGACTTGGCCTGCAAAGCCGAGGCTTTATCCTATTCCTGGAGCAGCACCCCACATATAGGAACCTCATGGTGGAGTCACCCACTGTAGCATAGAGTTTCACTCCTTGTAGTGCTGCTCTACCGTGCTTCCTGTAAAGCACACCAGGCATTCACTCTGCCTGAGAACTTATTAAGCCAATTAAGCCAACCATCCCACAGGAACCGTTTTTCGCAGAAAACAACAGTAGACAACAGTGGTATAGTCCGTAATCTCTCCATGCCTAATAGAACATGTACCTACCGTTCTGATATTCTTCCGATTAGTGGTCCTCCCTTGAACCAAAAGCTAGATGCCTAGTAGATTTCTCTTTGAACTATTAGCATAAACTTTATGGTAGGAATACAATAATACAATATCAGAATGCGTTCAAGCCCATTTTACAAGCTGTGTCATCGACTAGCTGAAGCTTGAGGCCCTTGGTAAAAGGGATCCGCCAGGTTCACATGACTCCGAACATCAATCACTGCAATAACACCTCTCTTGATAAGATCGTGTACTGCCCTGTGCTTCAACCGCACAGTCCTCTTCTTCCCGTTGAAGAGGTCATTTGATGCCACTGCCGCAGTCGCCTGGTTGTCGCAGTATATCGGTATTGCCGGTATTTGTTCCCCAACCAGTGGAAGATCATACATGAGCTCCCGAAGCCATTCTACTTTCTCGGCTGCGGTATCAAGTGCAAAGAACTCAGATTCCATAGATGACCGCGAGAGCATAGTCTGCTTCTTCGACTTCCACGATATAGCAGCTCCATCCATTGTGAAAATGAATCCACTGTGGACCTCTCGCTCTCCACCTCTGAGCACCAGCTGGCATCACTAAAGCCTTCCCTACCGGCGGATCTCCGCTGTAGTACAGTGCATATGTCTGAGTCTTCTTGAGATATCTCATAACTCGTTTCACAGCTTTCCAGTATTCATACCTGGGTTGCTCGTGAAACAACTCAGTATTTTCACGGCAAAAGCTATGTCAGGCCTTGTGGCAGTAGTAGCATACATCAAACTCCCGATTATGCTTGCATACTCCAGTTGCCTGACGCTTTCTCCTGAATTAGGCTTCAGCTTCAGATCACACCTGTACGGCGTATCGTTCCCTGGAAGATCCCGATACCCATAACGAGTGATCATTTTCTCAATATAATGAGACTATGACAGCGCTAGTCCAGTGTCTGTCCGGATGATCTTGATCCCTAAGATCACATCAGCTTCCCCCAAGTCCTTCATACTGAACTTGCTCGAGATAAATTTCTTTGTCTCCGTGACACAACCTATTCGTGCCTAGGATAAGCATGTGTCCGTACAGACAAACGATCACACCTTTTCCATCAGCAAACTTCGTGTAAACACACGTATCCGTCTCGCTGACTATGCAGCCATTTGACCTTAAACTTTGTCAAATTTCTCATGCCACATCTTGGAAGCCTGTTTAAGACTGTGCAAAGATTTCACCAACTTGCAGACTTTGTCTTCAAGACCCTTGACAACAAATCCCTCTGGCTGTTGTATAAAATCTATTCGGTCAGCTCGTCATTTAGGAAAGCCGTTTTCACATACATCTGATGTATCACCATCTTATGTATTGCTGCAAGAGCAATCAACATTCTGATGGTAGTCATCCGGGCTACTAGAGCATACGTGTCAAAGTAGTCAATCCCCTGCTTCTAAAAAAATCCCTTGGCTACCAACCAAGCCTTGAACTTGTCAATAGTTCCGTCTGCTTTCATCTTCTTCTTGAAGATCCATTTGCATCCGATGGGTTTCGCTCCTTCAGGAAGATCAACCAACACCCAAGTGTTATTTGAGGTGATGGAATCAATTTCATTGTCAATCGCCTCCTTCCAGAAAACTGCATCTCTGGTTTATCGCCTCATCATAGGTAAGCGGATCAGCTTCCACATGATATGTGACAAAGTCACTTTCGAAGTCCTTCGGCCTCCTCACTCGCTTCGTTGATGGCTCAACGAGATCTGGTTCAACCGTTGTTTCAACAACAACATCTTCTTGGACCACATCTTCATTGAAGACCTGCGTACCCTCATTATTCTCCGGAATATTCGCAAGAACAATATTTGTGCCTTGCAAATTGGTCTTTAAAATATTCTGCGTCGCGAGATTCAATGATATGATTTGACTCAATATCAAGAAATCTCCGAGCATCACTCTTCTCGGCATACCCTAAGAATCGTCTTAGTAGTCCTTGTCCCAAGCTTCTGAATCTTCAGATCTGGAAGCTTGACATATGCCAGACACCCCACACTCGAATGACATTCAAGTTAGGTCTGACTTTGAACCAGAGTTCATGAGGATTAATGTCAGAAGTTGTATGAGGCACCCATTCAGAATAAAAGTGGCCGTCAGTGCAGCTTCTCCCCAGTAGCACTTTGGAAGATCCGCAGTCA
>JANAVB010029717.1:0-40006 GCA_029216955.1 Iris pallida
CAGTACTGCGAGTGACCAAAGGAACGTGACTCTGAACCTCCTCTGTTAAAGGGATTCTCGATCCCTGCAAAGACGCAAGAGGCTCCAATATCAAGAAGCCATCATGAGCCCATACTCTGAAATGATGACTCGGGACAATTAATGCTAAGAGCTAGGCGTGACACCAGCCATCACCCAGCTCGTACAGTCCTGACGCGTGTTCATGCTTTTGTTCAAAGTATCCAGATCTTGACTCAAGTTCGGGACACTTTGAAGGGAATCTTGTAGAAGCATAAAAAATCTCAGCTCCAAAGCGCAGAAGATGCAAAAGACTAAGGCTCAGTGCTAAAAAGACAAAATAGAAGATACGGAGAGAAGTCGCTTCATTATCATATCTACCAAAGTCTAGTATAGACACATTAGGACTATACATAAGGGACTAATTTTGTTCTTCTACAAAGGATCTAGTACAGATTCGACGGAAGCCTAGAGGGATCTACAAGGGATGCAATCTTTATCGAAGCATAGCCTTCCTTCTTCTCGATACACACGCTGGAGGATTGACCTCCATCGAAGCATGTTCTGATATTCTTGTAGGCGCAGCTTCCCAGAAGCATATCAGTAACTCGGCACTTTGAAGAAGTTAGAGCCTTCAAGCCAGAGGCACAGCTACCTTCCCGTGCCAACCTCAGAAACAAGATGGTGGTAGGCCCCCCTCCCCTTCTTTTATTCCAGAAGCCAGTGTCTTTACTCCAGAGGTGCAGCTATCTGCCTAAGCCAATCTCAGACGCGCAAGGGTGTCATACCCTTCCCTTTGTAGCCAACGCCTTCACTGTTCAGAGGCGTAGCTACTTACATGCGTCCGTATGAGGCACAGGATGGTGATATGCTCAAACCATCTCTATTTCTACGGTGCAGTCATCTGCTCCGGATCAGAAGCTTAAGTCATTTCTCTACAAGAGACTTGGGAACTCCCATCGCAACCAATGCAAGTCAACCTGTCGCTCCAAAAGTACAGTAACTTTGTCAACCTGAAGTATAAGCCTACTTGTCGTCTACAGCACTGTAACTCTGGTAGCCTGAAACACAGCTTCATAAGTTGCTCTATATGTACAGAAGTCTCATCATCATTCGAAGCCAAGTCCACTCGTAGACTGAACACAGAGGTTCCGTCGTCTCCAGAAGCACGGTCTACTCGTCGCCCCAGAAGCACAACGGCGCTTAGTCCTCACCAGAGGCACAGGAAGCATGGGTCCACCCTAATTAGTTTGTTTAAACCGCCTCTTGCAGAGAAGATTGAGATTAAATCATGATTGATATCATATCAGATTGATTTAAATCTTAGATGAGGATCAATTAGACTCCAAATCTAATATGAAATTCTAAGATTTACTCGGCTCTATCCGAGCAAGCAAATTGGCACGCGCTACGTGTCACCTCTTTCGGTTATGTTTATAACCACCAGAGATCTCGTTTGAAGGGAATCTCGATGTCCGCCACGTGTCAGCACCGCAGAAGCTCGTACCATACAATGATGACAAATTCTTTCATATCTCAGGAACCCTAATGTACATCGCATATGTTCTCGGTTCTCTACAAATAGAAAGAGTTCTTCTTCTACCAAAAGAAGAGAAGAAAGAAAAAGAGGAACATTGACAATCGACAATCTTCAATAGAGCATCGATCTCCATCTACGAAGAGTCGACCACCCTCATCCACCTATCAACCAAAGAACCAACCAACCATCTTCAAGGGATCTTCTCATCTTGACAGCCTCTTGATTCGTGACCCCAGAGTCCAATCAAAGGCGCTAGAGAGCCATAGCAAGGTTGATTCATCGTCAGATCGTCAACGGAGTAAAGGAGCTGCTGCAATGCTCGATCTCCATCGTCACACTTTCCCACAAACCTCTTCTCCCCGTACTTATAATATCCTATTTAGGACTTCCTTCTTTATACACAGATACCTTATATGTTCAATAAAGTAAAAAAGTTCGTTCAACCTTTTGTTATGTCGAACAGTCCCGGGTTCCAGCAGCACTACAATGCGTACTGGAAACCAAACCGTAGCCGAGAACACTAAGTCTCGGCCTCCAGCAGCACTACGATGCGTACTGGGCGCCAAGCCAACACATGCAACAAGAATTGCCATACAGGACGCACCGAGACCCATAGTCATATCCAAACCACAAGCATAGTCACAGAAAATAGTTAGCCAAGCCGTTACCCGACCACGAGTTGGACACGGGGCATATGGGGACAATCCATACCGTAAGTCGTATTCATGTCCTCGGAGGTGTGGATGACCCATCCAAGTTGTCCGATATGGCCTGACCTGGTATCGAACCAAGCTATCCT
This sequence comes from Iris pallida, assembly GCA_029216955.1. Taxonomy (NCBI): domain Eukaryota; kingdom Viridiplantae; phylum Streptophyta; class Magnoliopsida; order Asparagales; family Iridaceae; genus Iris; species Iris pallida. The sequence goes on from JANAVB010029717.1 coordinate 2,337, forward strand.
AAGTTATCATCATGGCAGTTCTACTACTATGCTACACTACTCACAGTTATACATTTACAATTACAAATGAATTAAATATAATTAAATTTAGGAGAGAGGGCAAGAGTCGTCGATGAGCAAGGAATAATTGCCTAGAGGGCTCGGCTAGGTAAGCAAGTCTTCAGCAATCGAGATCTAGGCTAGCACGTCCATCGAGGGTCCTCAGAACACAAAATAAATAATCATTAGCATTAATAATAAAATAATTAACAAAATTAAGGAGGATGGCAGGAGGATATACCGTATTGGTCCCGCAAGTGGTGCAGGGATCTGGCACAGAAATCGAGGCACGAGGATCGATACGGGCGCGCAAACCGAGACTTGCACGTAAATTGAGATGCGCATGAGATTCAAGACGATGCGAATATCAATATAAATAGGAAATATAATATACACGTAAACCGAAGTGTGCACGTAGACAAAGGAATTATGAATATCGAGATGGCGCACGGATCAATGTGACACGCAAATTGAGGCTTATACGCAAATTAAAGTGAAACGAGTTACGAAGTAGGCACAAAGGCCAAGATACAAAAATTGAGACAAGACACAAATCGAGGTAGCACGTTACCCGAGGCAGTACGGGGCTTGAGGCGTCCCGCTTCCCAAGGCTGTGCATGAACCGAGGTAGCACGAAATCCGAAAGTGATACGTACACCGAGGTGCACACATCTCGAGAGGCACAGGAAATGAGGGAGCACACCAAACGAGGGTGCGTTGCTTAAGGCAACGTACTGCACGAGGTAGCACGCGGCTCGAAGATGGTACGAAGCTCGAGGCTGCATGTCGTTCGAGCAGTACGGGGCCCATCGGCATCCTGCCACTCGAGGCTGGCACGGCGAGCGAAGCTCGACGGCTCGTCGGACAGCAAAGAAAAGGGTGAGGCACGGAGGAGGAGCTGGGGGTGAAGCTGGCCGCGGTCGGCAGGCCTGATCGGGTCGGGTCGAGCTCGTGACAGCAAAGAACGAACAGCAGCAGCGGCTCCAGGAAGGGGGGCGGAGGAGATGGAAGCAGTGGTGGCTAGAAATGGTGGTGGTGCTGCTGAAGATGACGATGATGGTGGCGATGGTGGTTATAGCGGCCGACGGTGTCCGCGACGGAAATGGTGGTAGTCGTGGGGGAGATAGGGAAGGTGGTGGTGCTCGTGGGTGTTGGTGGCGATCACGGTGGCTGGTGGTCGGGCCGAAGACGGGAATGGGAGGGAGAGAGGAGAACGAGTGAAAAAGAGAGGGGGGTGAGTTGTTCAGTAGAGGGAGAGGAGAGTAAGGGGGGGGAGAGAGAGAGAGTTAGGTTAGAATTTAGGGAAAAGGGAGGGTAAATATAGGAATAAGTAAATTAATAATAATAATAATAATAATAATAATAATAATAATAATAATTATAATACCAATGACATTAATAATAGGAATAACCCTAAAATAAAATAACAGACTTGACAATTAATAAATTAATAAAATAGCAACAGTAATAACCAATATCCAGGCTTTCAACAATCGAGGCCAAATCAAGATCAAGAAACTTAAATAAAATTTTAAACAAATACAAAATTTTAAAATTACTATAAATATGAAATACAGTCGTATACCTATTTTCAAAATAGGGATTTGACAGTGTCCATTACCGACGTAGGCTCAGATGTACCGATAAGTACAGCATCAGGTAGGGCAGCAGAGGCCACAGCAGCAGGGCCAGGAAAGGCAGCAGTAGGGGGTTCAGCAGGATCAGAGACAGGTAGAATTTGGAGTATTTGAGCAGAGGTTGGCCAAAGGCGGTCAGATTGTGGATACATTTTGAGTATTATTCATTATAATTCATTGAGTTCTATATTCGGCGAATGAAGGCGACTTTCTCGTCTCACTCATCTATTCTCGTGTCACATGATATATGATATTCATCATGTGTCCTAACTATGAGGGTACATCATGGACAGAGTTTCGTTCTTGATTAAGTCATTGGTACCGACTTATCTCAAGCATTGACCCTGTCCACTTTGGGAGTCAACGTGGGACCTTGAGGATGAATTCCTACTCAACTGACTCGGGAGTTAAATTTTATTCGTATGTCTCCGATCACTTTCCTTCTAGAGTATGATTATTGCTTGTGCTTTTTACTTAATTGTTGTTTTCTTTCATAATATGTTCATGTGCCATGCGTTGCTTGATAATTATGCTTGTTGTACAATCCATCAACCCCTCTGTGTTTGACATGCCAGACAATTGCCACCCCTAACACCATCTAACTGTCGCAGCACCTCCATCTCTCATCCCTGTCGGATCCCCCAAGCACCACAACCACCATCACAGCCATTGCCTGATCCCGACCAACCCTCTATCTATCACCGTTTTGACACAAACTCCATCGCCACCACCATCAACACTATAACCACCAAGTCTAACCCCCGGTAATTGCTGTGGCCAACCCGACACACCATCCCGCGTCGACCAACCCAATTCTCCATCCTCAAACTCCTGGCCAACTCCCTCCGCACCTTGCCGTACCACACCATGCCGGCGTGCCATCCGATGCCACCACTTGTCCACCACCATGCCGAGACACCGCCGGGTCGCCCCTCTCACGTCGGCACGGCGAGCCCAATCTCCCTCTCCGACGTCGCATAGCCGTACCGCCCGCGGCCGCACGGACAGCCCCGCATGCCTGCACCGTCCTCGCCACCTCCGTGAGCTCGGCCTCTCCATCGCAAGTCTCTGCCAATCCCCTCCGCCGACCTCGTGCGCTTGGCCCCGCCAATAACAGAGAATCACCACCACTGTCCCAAAAAAACCCAATTTGGAAAAGGAAGGGGACGAAACCCTCACTTTCGCCGTCCGTACTCCCACAGCGTCCACACCAGCCCCCGACACCAGAGTTCCTCGCACATCCACGTGCACCATGTGCCTTCACCGGCAGATACCACCTCTGCGTCCCCTCGTCCTCTGCGATCACCCAAATCTACGGCCGCCGCTGTCACCGATCTTCAGAACGCCTGTTCCCAGCCCGCATCTGTCCCCAACGCGCCGCAAGTATCCTCCTCTAGCCGACCGCCAGGTGAGCCCCTCTCTAAATCCCTGCTCTCTTTCCCTTCCCGATCTATACCGCTCGAACCCTTTCTCTCTCTCTCTCTCTCTCTCCATCTAATTTATCTTCCATTTTCTATTCTCTTTTTCGAACTCGGTCTTTCCTTTTTGTTGTCATTATTACTTTTCTTTTTTCTTTCTTTCTTGGTTTCTTTTTCTCTTGTAAAGGACATCATACATTATGGTGATATTTTGTTTTATTGTTATTATTTTCATTTATTTTATCATTTTTTTACTATTATCATCACTATTAGGATGATTACTATTATTAGTTACAAACTAGTTAATGTTATGATTTTTATTAAAACATTACTATTATTATTATAATTGTTAGTTACTATTGTTTAGGTTTAATTTTTTTAATTAACAAAAAAAATAAGTTAATGTTAGTTATAAACCCTAGAATAATTTTTTAGCTTTTAAAATCACTCTTCAAAACTATTTGACCCATAAATGTAGCTTCCTGATCATAAAATAATTTTCTAGCATTTAAATATTTATTTATCAAAAATATTACTAATGAAATGTAGTTTTCATATGTACTACAAACTTAGAGTTTCAGTTAAATAATTTCTTTTATATTTTTGCATTTATTTAAAAAAAAACATAGTTTGACTAATAAAATCTAGATTTCAATATTATAAATATTATCCAAAAATAGTATACGTAGCTTTTACTCAAATTTCCTCTGTTACCATCATCAATGATTAATCGTGCACTGCTATTTACCTTTGTGACTTTGGACTGCTGCTACTCGACCTTGGCTATTTTGAGATTAATTAGGACTTGTCAGATCATCATACTACACCAGGCGACACACCAGGTAAGGCACCATGCCATTACTATTTACTTACTTGCTCAATATCATGCATGCTTTTACTTATTATTTATTTCTATCAAATGTAAAAAAAATGTTCTTTCAAAACTATGTGTAGATGCAAATTACTATACTTTAGTTTTCTTTATGCGTTTGACTTAGAGTTAAGGGACCACCCTTTGTGTGTGTCGCATTCATTGGCCTAGATACCTGTGTGCCACGAAGTCACGAGTCGCATATAGATACGGACTTGCGTGATGACTGATCATTGGTGCGCACAGGCCGTACGTTAGGATATAACTTCTAGTAGATTTGTATAGAAGACTTAGCAGTTATTAAGACTAAAACAGTGTCGTAGAAACGATACATGTTGTGTGTTATGGAGACGACGCATGTATAGTATCATGGGGAGGAGGAGACAGCTATTAGCGTAGGGGCTATATTTATTTTTACACACATTTTAGGGCCGATAGTGACTCAGATGAGCGCTACTTACTGCCACTTCTTTCTTTTCTTTACGTGGCTTATCATACAGCCCCTGCATGGAACGTTGTCTTTAAAGTGTATTATTACACATAGAATGGTTAGGGACCTTTATCTGTTTAGGGATATGTATATTTCTGTTGAGCTATTATATTCAGTTTATGGCATGATATTATGTGTCTTGTTACGTCCCTTTGAGGACCTGGTAATCTCTCCAGGTGTATGTTTTGTGATTTCCCTAGGTTCTCTAGCTAAGGCCCTGGTCTGTACCCTTTCCTCAAGATGACTGCTATTGGGATCGTCTCTACTTCGCTTGATAAATTCTTCCATTTTCTGTACTTTTTATCTCATTTTAAATTGTTGGTAGTAGATTTATCTCCGTCCAACGTTTGTACAAATAACAATTATAGTTGATTATATCATTATTTCTTTATATTGGTGGATGAGATTTAGTGTGTCATGGCTTTCTACATTTCACAGCTTATGTATACCTACGAGGGTTCCATATACTTCGTATGTATACAGCTGGCATGTCTACGTACTTAGTCCTTGTATTTTGGGACTGGGGCATTACACTTTCATAATATGTTCATGTGCCAAGCGTTGCTTGATAATTATGCTTGTTATATGTCCTGAGTGTATTTCGTGATCGAAGAGCGCGCTTGACTAGTCTTATCGAAATTTCGAGGATGAAATTTTTCTAAGGAGGGTAGAGATGTCACTCCCCGTTCCCAAAATACATAATTTTTTTGCTTTTTCTGTATATGAAATCTGGCACCTGTATCTTGATTGCATGTATCATGTATTTGTAACTGGCCATGGCATGGAACAGTATCTCATCGTGGATTAGTGTGCCACCCCTTGTCCTTGTCTGGTTGTAGGTATGGCTAACTGCTTCGATGATAAGATTTCGGGACCGTATTGTGGTTAGAATTTTATTTAATTAATTTAATTAGTTGTATCATACAACATTTAACATGTCATATGGTTAGGTCATGTTAAGATTAGGGTTTTCATAAGCCAACCTAACCCTATTATATATATATATTCTCTTCTCCTCTCTCTCTCTCTCTCTCTCCTTATAACTTCTCATTCATTTCCCTCAACCACCAACATTTAGGCAAGTACAACTTGCTCAAAGAGGAGATTTATACATTTTCATTTCTTGATTTTTCTTTAATATTAGTAGTCTAGATTGTTCGTCTCTCTATTCTCTACAAGTTTAGTACTTGGTATTTTCTGGTTTAATGGCTATTTTGTGTAGATATAAGTTCCAAAAAATAGGGTTTATGAGTTTTTCTTGGTTTTGATCTATCAAACTTGGTTGTTTCTAAAAACTAATGGTTCTATGTTGTAGAGAATTTGATTTCATGCAATTTTGGCTTGTATTTCGCCTGATTTCGAGTTTGGATGAGGAAGTTATGGCCATGGCAAGTTTTTGGAACTTCCATGGCTGAACTTGTTGTTTGGGGACGACGACCCCCATGCGTTCGGGAGGCCGTGCGCCGAGAGAGGCCATGCACCATAAAGTTCCGACAACGCATCATTTGACTCCGTGCGTGTCATGCACGTAAGTTCCCTATGCGTATGTACTGGAGACACGCCGAATTTCGACGCACCGGATTATCCAAAAATTCGACGCACGGATTGTGCAGAAATTCGACAAACCAGATTGTGAAGGAATTTCGACGTGCCAGATTTTTGACGCGTCGAATTTTTGATGCGCCGGATTTCGACACGCCGGATTGTGCAGAAATTAGACGTGCGGATTGTGCAAAAATTCGATGCACCGGATTGTGCAGGAATTTCGACGCACCGGATTGATCAGAAATTCGACGCCTGGATTGTGCAGAAATTCGACGCACCGGATTGTCCAGAAATTCGACACGCCGGATTGTGCCGGATTTTGATGCACCGAATTTTCGACGCGCCAGATTTTTGACGCGTCGGATTGTTGACGCACCGAAATTGCCCATGCGCAGATTTGTACTATTTTTGCCTATTTGAGCTATTTTGTAGCTAGAATCTTAAAAAACTCAAAACATGAAGATTGTAGATTTTCGTCTTAGCTTCGAGAATCTTCTTATCGTACTTTAACTGGAGTTTATATGTGATTGATAGTTTCAATCACCCATGGATGTACTTAATCTTCTTTGCTTATTTTCTGTACTTGACCTTCATTTCCGACCTGACTACCTATGCGTGTGCTGGTTAATCCTAAGCATGTATTGAGGTACAATCTATGTAAGCATCAAAGTGCTATCTCATGTGCTAAGTGTTCCTATGCGATATATGTCAGTACATCCAAAGTCTCCAGCACATACATGATAAACGGTCAGTGGCAATGACGTGGTGTGTTGTATGTTGCATTACACTAAGGAAGGATCCTTATGTTTGACTCTATAATCCAGTGTAGATTCTTACCTAGGGTACTCGTACAATGTACGACATCTAGGAGGAAGAGCATGTGACCACGACATGTGAATTCCAAGATCAACCTAGGGTTTAACTAGGAAACTAAATCTGGTATATGCATTGGAAGGGAAGAATCTCGAGATCGTGCCATACTGGCCACCCCAGGTCCAGTGCTGACGTGTCGGGTTGGCCGCCACGGCTATGATTTCATCCGGCTATAGTGTATGACTATATCCGACTCCTATGTGCTACGAGTTATATGTTCAACACGGCAGCCTTACGGGGGACCGGTGCCTAATCAATGTGTTACGTGTATATCTATATATAATGGATTGGCTAGCCCTGCTGGAATGGCACGATCTGAGGATTCCTATATATATATGCATTACTGGGATAATTCAGCAAATCATACAAAGTCATAGGATTGATTGGCCGCTTGTAAACCGACTTGTTTGTGATATATTTCTTCTGCTAGTAACCAAGGAACATGGACTATCGTGGCGTGTGGTCCAACCCATGTACTTGTTTGGTTGTTGGTGGTGCTGAAGTGCTGTGATAGGCTATGGACCGAAGTTACGACCAGAAAACCTTTACCTGACCATGGTTATCGGATATATATTATCTTGACATGATATTGGCACCGTTTGTCCTTCTTTGGTTGTAAGGGTGACGTATTGTCTCGATGATATGGTATAAGCCTATAACTCATGAACCAGGTCTTAATCTACTGTTTGGGTTTTATCTCACTCTTTTGTGCTCGCTTGTGGTACTTATTATTAGGGGCCTGACCCTGTCACGACCTGCTCCTGAATAATCGGACGCGAGTCGGACACGCCCAGCCTTCATCGATGGACACGACGAAGTAAGCTGTACAATTCTAAGGAAAACTCCCAGATACAAGTTACATAAACAACATAGCTTCTATACACGTTCCCAGAAAAGATCTCCACAATCTATCAAGTCAATACAATATCATCCGGAGACAAATCCGGTAACCAGAATAAAATTATACAATCCTAAAATCCTCAATGAAATATACATGATACAACTCTAATAAACCAGAAAAGATCTAATCTAGGGCACTGCAACTCTCAGTCCAATCTGAAACACAACTCCACCATCTTCGGGCTCTGACCCATAAAGATGGAATCAACATCCTCAAGCATACCTGCAACGTATCCTGTCAGAAAAAGAGCAAAGTACAACCCGACAAGAAGCACTAAACAATATAAACTGAAATGCATGAGAAAGAATCACATTATGAACTATGGTACAAGACAGGAATATGAAACTGTAGTACATGAATAACGATGAACTATAGTACCAGATTCTGAACAATGAACTAGTCTATCAGTATAATATGCATTTGAAATAACTATCAGAGTATGTGACCGGCTGGGTAAACAATGAACAAGAGCACATGAATAATGGTACGGCTTAGAGTCCTACGTACACGATGTGAGACCTAAACTATTAGTCAATGCCTAGCTAAAATAGGATTGGTCACATATCTGTAGTATTTCCCCACCCAATGTACAAGTAAAGAACAATGAACTATGAACAATAAACGAGGAACGATGAACAATGAACAATCGTGTGTACAACGTGTCAATATGAGAACATGACGCAAGACAGAAATACAGAGTAAGGGTTTGAGTCGGTGTACTTGCCTTGCTCAGGGTGAACAAGTGTGGGATGTACAGCTGGATATCCTCCTGTTAAATTGGTACAATTGATTAAATATAATTCTATATGCTAATACTTATTATTAACTAATTGATTACTGCATTCTAGGGTTCATAGGCTTGATTATCTAACCACTCTAATATTACTTAACCATGTTTGCTCTTTATAACTTGTCATAAGAATATATCCTAAAATATAGTGACATATAGCAATAATATTAGCTAAATAAGTTTAGGAAAACTAATAGTCCTGTTCAGTCCTAAACAGGACTGATGTAAGTCAGTCTCTAAACAGGGCTGTTACAACTCATCTCAAACTAAGGCATTAATACAATCAATCATTAACTTGAGCTCTGTTGAGTAGGAATTCATCCTCAAGGTCCTACGTTGACTGTCGCAGCACCTCCATCTCTCATCCCTGTCGGATCCCCCAAGCACCACAACCACCATCACAGCCATTGCCTGATCCCGACCAACCCTCTATCTATCACCGTTCCGACACAAACTCCATCGCCACCACCATCAACACTATAACCACCACGTCTAACCCCCGGTAATTGCTGTGGCCAACCCGACACACCATCCTGCGTCGACCAACCCAATTCTCCATCCTCAAACTCCTGGCCAACTCCCTCCGCACCTTGCCGTACCACACCATGCCGGCGTGCCATCCGATGCCACCACTTGTCCACCACCATGCCGAGACACCGCCGGGTCGCCCCTCTCACGTCGGCACGGCGAGCCCAATCTCCCTCTCCGACGTCGCGTAGCCGTACCGCCCGCAGCCGCACGGACAGCCCCGCATGCCTGCACCGTCCTCGCCACCTCCGTGAGCTCGACCTCTCCATCGCAAGTCTCTGCCAATCCCCTCCGCCGACCTCGTGCGCTTGGCCCCGCCAATAATAGAGAATCACCACCACTGTCCCAAAAAAACCCAATTTGGAAAAGGAAGGGGACGAAACCCTCACTTTCGCCGTCCGTACTCCCACAGCGTCCACACCAGCCCCCGACACCAGAGTTCCTCGCACATCCACGTGCACCATGTGCCTTCACCGGCAGATACCACCTCTGCGTCCCCTCGTCCTCTGCGATCACCCAAATCTACGGCCGCCGCTGTCACCGATCTTCAGAACGCCTGTTCCCAGCCCGCATCTGTCCCCAACGCGCCGCAAGTATCCTCCTCTAGCCGACCGCCAGGTGAGCCCCTCTCTAAATCCCTGCTCTCTTTCCCTTCCCGATCTCTGCCGCTCGAACCCTTTCTCTCTCTCTCTCTCTCTCTCTCTCCATCTAATTTATCTTCCATTTTCTATTCTCTTTTTCGAACTCGGTCTTTCCTTTTTGTTGTCATTATTACTTTTCTTTTTTCTTTCTTTCTTGGTTTCTTTTTCTCTTGTAAAGGACATCATACATTATGGTGATATTTTGTTTTATTGTTATTATTTTCATTTATTTTATCATTTTTTTACTATTATCATCACTATTAGGATGATTACTATTATTAGTTACAAACTAGTTAATGTTATGATTTTTATTAAAACATTACTATTATTATTATAATTGTTAGTTACTATTGTTTAGGTTTAATTTTTTTAATTAACAAAAAAAATAAGTTTTAATGTTAGTTATAAACCCTAGAATAATTTTTTAGCTTTTAAAATCACTCTTCAAAACTATTTGACCCATAAATGTAGCTTCCTGATCATAAAATAATTTTCTAGCATTTAAATATTTATTTATCAAAAATATTACTAATGAAATGTAGTTTTCATATGTACTACAAACTTAGAGTTTCAGTTAAATAATTTCTTTTATATTTTTGCATTTATTTAAAAAAAAACATAGTTTGACTAATAAAATCTAGATTTCAATATTATAAATATTATCCAAAAATAGTATACGTAGCTTTTACTCAAATTTCCTCTGTTACCATCATCAATGATTAATCGTGCACTGCTATTTACCTTTGTGACTTTGGACTGCTGCTACTCGACCTTGGCTATTTTGAGATTAATTAGGACTTGTCAGATCATCATACTACACCAGGCGACACACCAGGTAAGGCACCATGCCATTACTATTTACTTACTTGCTCAATATCATGCATGCTTTTACTTATTATTTATTTCTATCAAATGTAAAAAAAAATGTTCTTTCAAAACTATGTGTAGATGCAAATTACTATACTTTAGTTTTCTTTATGCGTTTGACTTAGAGTTAAGGGACCACCCTTTGTGTGTGTCGCATTCATTGGCCTAGATACCTGTGTGCCACGAAGTCACGAGTCGCATATAGATACGGACTTGCGTGATGACTGATCATTGGTGCGCACAGGCCGTACGTTAGGATATAACTTCTAGTAGATTTGTATAGAAGACTTAGCAGTTATTAAGACTAAAACAGTGTCGTAGAAACGATACATGTTGTGTGTTATGGAGACGACGCATGTATAGTATCATGGGGAGGAGGAGACAGCTATTAGCGTAGGGGCTATATTTATTTTTACACACATTTTAGGGCCGATAGTGACTCAGATGAGCGCTACTTACTGCCACTTCTTTCTTTTCTTTACGTGGCTTATCATACAGCCCCTGCGTGGAACGTTGTCTTTAAAGTGTATTATTACACATAGAATGGTTAGGGACCTTTATCTGTTTAGGGATATGTATATTTCTGTTGAGCTATTATATTCAGTTTATGGCATGATATTATGTGTCTTGTTACGTCCCTTTGAGGACCTGGTAATCTCTCCAGGTGTATGTTTTGTGATTTCCGTAGGTTCTCTAGCTAAGGCCCTGGTCTGTACCCTTTCCTCAAGATGACTGCTATTGGGATCGTCTCTATTTCGCTTGATAAATTCTTCCATTTTCTGTACTTTTTATCTCATTTTAAATTGTTGGTAGTAGATTTATCTCCGTCCAACGTTTGTACAAATAACAATTATAGTTGATTATATCATTATTTCTTTATATTGGTGGATGAGATTTAGTGTGTCATGGCTTTCTACATTTCACAGCTTATGTATACCTACGAGGGTTCCATATACTTCGTATGTATACAGCTGGCATGTCTACGTACTTAGTCCTTGTATTTTGGGACTGGGGCATTACACTTTCATAATATGTTCATGTGCCAAGCGTTGCTTGATAATTATGCTTGTTATATGTCCTGAGTGTATTTCGTGATCGGAGAGCGTGCTTGACTAGCCTTATCGAAATTTCGAGGATGAAATTTTTCTAAGGAGGGTAGAGATGTCACTCCCCGTTCCCAAAATACATAATTTTTTTGCTTTTTCTGTATATGAAATCTGGCACCTGTATCTTGATTGCATGTATCATGTATTTGTAACTGGCCATGGCATGGAACAGTATCTCATCGTGGATTAGTGTGCCACCCCTTGTCCTTGTCTGGTTGTAGGTATGGCTAACTGCTTCGATAATAAGATTTCGGGACCGTGTTGTGGTTAGAATTTTATTTAATTAATTTAATTAGTTGTATCATACAACATTTAACATGTCATATGGTTAGGTCATGTTAAGATTAGGGTTTTCATAAGCCAACCTAACCCTATTATATATATATTCTCTTCTCCTCTCTCTCTCTCTCTCTCTCCTTATAACTTCTCATTCATTTCCCTCAACCACCAACATTTAGGCAAGTACAACTTGCTCAAAGAGGAGATTTATACATTTTCATTTCTTGATTTTTTCTTTAATATTAGTAGTCTAGATTGTTCGTCTCTCTATTCTCTACAAGTTTAGTACTTGGTATTTTCGGGTTTAATGGCTATTTTGTATAGATATAAGTTCCAAAAAATAGGGTTTATGAGTTTTTCTTGGTTTTGATCTATCAAACTTGGTTGTTTCTAAAAACTAATGGTTCTATGTTGTAGAGAATTTGATTTCATGCAATTTTGGCTTGTATTTCGCCTGATTTCGAGTTTGGATGAGGAAGTTATGGCCATGGCAAGTTTTTGGAACTTCCATGGCTGAACTTGTTGTTTGGGGACGACGACCCCCATGCGTTCGGGAGGCCATGCGCCGAGAGAGGCCATGCACCATAAAGTTCCGACAACGCATCATTTGACTCCGTGCGTGTCATGCACGTAGGTTCCCTATGCGTATGTACTGGAGACACGCCGGATTTCGACGCACCGGATTATCCAAAAATTCGACGCACGGATTGTGCAGAAATTTGACAAACCAGATTGTGAAGGAATTTCGACGTGCCAGATTTTTGACGCGTCGAATTTTTGATGCTCCGGATTTCGACACGCCGGATTGTGCAGAAATTAGACGTGCGGATTGTGCAGAAATTCGATGCACCGGATTGTGCAGGAATTTCGACGCACCGGATTAATCAGAAATTCGATGCATGGATTGTGCAGAAATTCGACGCACCGGATTGTCCAAAAATTCGACACGCCGGATTGTGCCGGATTTTGATGCACCGAATTTTCGACGCGCCAGATTTTTGACGCGTCGGATTGTTGACGCACCGAAATTGCCCATGCGCAGATTTGTACTATTTTTGCCTATTTGAGCTATTTTGTAGCTAGAATCTTAAAAAACTCAAAACATGAAGATTGTAGATTTTCGTCTTAGCTTCGAGAATCTTCTTATCATACTTTAACTGGAGTTTATATGTGATTGATAGTTTCAATCACCCAGGGATGTACTTAATCTTCTTTGCATATTTTCTGTACTTGACCTTCATTTCCGACCTGACTACCTATGCGTGTGCTGGTTAATCCTAAGCATGTATTGAGGTACAATCTATGTAAGCATCAAAGTGCTATCTCATGTGCTAAGTGTTCCTATGCGATATATGTCAGTACATCCAAAGTCTCCAGCACATACATGATAACCGGTCAGTGGCAATGACGTGGTGTGTTGTATGTTGCATTACACTAAGGAAGGATCCTTATGTTTGACTCTATAATCCAGTGTAGATTCTTACCTAGGGTACTCGTACAATGTACGACATCTAGGAGGAAGAGCATGTGACCACGACATGTGAATTCCAAGATCAACCTAGGGTTTAACTAGGAAACTAAATCTGGTATATGCATTGGAAGGGAAGAATCTCGAGATCGTGCCATACTGGCCACCCCAGGTCCAGTGCTGACGTGTCGGGTTGGCCGCCACGGCTATGGTTTCATCCGGTTATAGTGTATGACTATATCCGACTCCTATGTGCTACGAGTTATATGTTCAACACGGCAGCCTTACGGGGGACCGATGCCTAATCAATGTGCTACGTGTATATCTATATATAATGGATTGGCTAGCCCTGCTGGAATGGCACGATCTGAGGATTCCTATATATATGCATTACTGGGATAATTCAGCAAATCATAGAAAGTCGTAGGATTGATTGGCCGCTTGTAAACCGACTTGTTTGTGATATATTTCTTCTGCTAGTAACCAAGGAACATGGACTATCGTGGTGTGTGTCCAACCCATGTACTTGTTTGGTTGTTGGTGGTGCTGAAGTGCTGTGATAGGCTATGGACCGAAGTTACGACCAGAAAACCTTTACCTGACCATGGTTATCGGATATATATTATCTTGACATGATATTGGCACCGTTTGTCCTTCTTTGGTTGTAAGGGTGACGTATTGTCTCGATGATATGGTACAAGCCTATAACTCATGAACCAGGTCTTAATCTACTGTTTGGGTTTTATCTCACTCTTTTGTGCTCGCTTGTGGTACTTATTATTAGGGGCCTGACCCTGTCACGACCTGCTCCTGAATAATCGGTCGCGAATCGGACACGCCCAGCCTTCATCGATGGACACGACGAAGTAAGCTGTACAATTCTAAGGAAAACTCCCAGATACAAGTTACATAAACAACACAGCTTCTATACACATTCCCAGAAAAGATCTCCACAATCTATAAAGTCAATACAATATCATCCGGAGACAAATCCGGTAACCAGAATAAAATTATACAATCCTGAAATCCTCAATGAAATATACATGATACAACTCTAATAAACTAGAAAGGATCTAATCTAGGGCACTGCAACTCTCAGTCCAATCTGAAACACAACTCCACCATCTTCGGGCTCTGACCCATAAAGATGGAATCAACATCCTCAAGCATACCTGCAACGTATCCTGTCAGAAAAAGAACAAAGTACAACCCCGACAAGAAGCACTAAACAATATAAACTGAAATGCATGAGAAAGAATCACATTATGAACTATGGTACAAGACAGGAATATGAAACTGTAGTACATGAATAACGATGAACTATAGTACCAGATTCTGAACAATGAACTAGTCTATCAGTATAATATGCATTTGAAATAACTATCAGAGTATGTGACCGGCTGGGTAAACAATGAACAAGAGCACATGAATAATGGTACGGCTTAGAGTCCTACGTACACGATGTGAGACCTAAACTATTAGTCAATGCCTAGCTAAAATAGGATTGGTCACATATCTGTAGTATTTCCCCACCCAATGTACAAGTAAAGAACAATGAACTATGAACAATAAACGAGGAACGATGAACAATGAACAATCGTGTGTACAACGTGTCAATATGAGAACATGACGCAAGACAGAAATACAGAGTAAGGGTTTGAGTCGGTGTACTTGCCTTGCTCAGGGTGAACAAGTGTGGGATGTACAGCTGTTTAACACTGAAACAAGCTAACCCCGAATTAAGCTATACATCATGATCCCAGAATTAGGATTCAAACTATCTTCAATCCATCATCAGTTGGTATTTGAAATATATGCATACTCTCAAAAGCATGTGGTCCTGTCCATACTCATTGGTAGTATTAGTAAAGCAATGCTCAGGTTCAGTAAAGCCTTATTTCAGTCGAAGCTAACCAAATCCCTTAAGCAATCCATGAATTTACCAAGGTCCACTCCTACAGTCTACATTCCAGAAATCCCATTGCTCTTCCTGATGTAACTCCCATAGGCATTATATCAACCATATTCAAATTATATATCAGGACAACCTCTACTACAACCTATTCTGTACCAAGTTTCAGAAAAATAAAATACAAGAGCAATGATACAACCTTTAGTCTACAGTTCACTGATTCACTGATACTCGAATGAATGCTTGGTTCAACAGTTATCATTTCTCAAACTCTATTTGCAGGACAACCCCTAAATTGCTCTTAATGACTCAGTAACCTATACAAGCAAAGCCTACCTAAGCTATACTCTTTTGTGAGCTAAAGGCTGATATAACCAGTCTAGATTCAGACCAATACCAGTCAGTCTAAATTCAGACTGATGTAATCAGTCCCCAACCATGACTGATAATATTTAGATCAAAATACTGCACTACCAACCTATCTAAATATCCTAACCCCCTTTTTTATAAATGAGAGCAATCTCTAATTACCTAAAGTGATCCCTGCATGCATACTCGAGTATCCCCAATTGAAATACTAGACTACTACATATAGCTAAACTCTGTTGTCCCTATAATATATTTCAGGAAAATAGATCAGACATGTTAACATCGACCATTCTCAGGACACACGTACTAGTCTATTCTAAGCACTGATAACTACATGACAGTCCCCCATATTAAGTTCCAAATGAAGAACCTAACACTCGAAATATTTCAGGTATCAACTCAAGTGAATGGATTAAACTTGCCTCTCTAATTTTAACAGGAAACAAAACATGGCTAAATCTAAAACATCACAACTATAGCCTCACTGACTTATAACATATATTCAGAGAGGAAAAGGCAATAGTCCAGCAACCAACAATGTTGATTTGCCTGCAGGTTACTGCATTTCTCTCTCAACGATCCTTCTATTCTCCACTCAAATAATATGCTTCCACACAACCTACTCTCAGAACTAAATGGAAAAACTGAGGAACCTTGCTGGTAAGTCATTGGGTTAACACCCAATAAATCAGTTAAATCCCATGTAGGACGCTACAGGTTACTCATAGATAAAATACTCAAAAGATAGTCTATAAAGTCTATCGACCATAAACTAAATACAAGGAATGAATCTACTTTCAATGTGCATCACCATACTCTCAACTCAAGCCAAGTCCCATTCATACATAACAAGATGCACCAATAAGAAAATAACTCCAAGGAGCCACTGACTCTACTATCATCTGTGACTGAGTTAAACCCCTGCATTGATTCAGTAATTTCTGGTAACCCATTCACAATCATACAAAATCAGTCTATTTCTTAGGCTGTTCCAGTCCATAAACTACACCCAGGTTTAGTTATGTTCAAATCAGTCCCAATTATTACTGGTACAGTTCAGTCTTTACTAGGTCTGGTACAGTCCTATACACATCCATTCAGTCCCTAATATCCAGATCCAGACTGATGTTAATAGTACCAGTTACTGAATTGGACTAATCACTAAATAAGCTATCAATCAGGGGTTTATGTTTACCTTCTCAAAACTCAATCTAAAGCTTAAGCAAGATATCAAAACCTTACTGATACAGTTCTTATAAACATCTCAAGGTACAGCTACAATCAAAATTTACATTATCAAATAAGAGGTTACCTGCAGTTTATGTTGATATGTGTCTCTGAAGATCAAATCAAAGGGTGGGCACAAAACCTCTGCATCCATTGTTGATCCAACAAAACAAGTAAAGAACAGTAAAAATTGACTCATAATAAAAGGAAAACTCGATTTTGAAGAGACAAAACTTGAGTACTTACCATTGGCAATGGCTCTGAACACTCCAAGTATTCATCACTTCACAAATTGATTCAAAAGCAAAGGGGGGATCAAGAATTTATGATCATTCTATTTTCTCAGATTCAAAAGTACTCTGACCTAATGGTTCGACCAGTCTACCAACGATCCAACTCTGGAAAAATATTCGAGGAGAATTTAGAACACAATTCAAGAACAAATACTATATCAGAGTATTTGAATGAAATACAACTCAACCTCGAATGATTCCTTCGATCTAAATGCAATAAAGAGATCAATTCGATCCGAACAACCCCGATCCAAATCCTCTACAGAAATTCAATACGATTGAAAGAAGAATTAAACAAAGAGTTGAAGAACAAAATTTATGCGATCTAAAATCTAAGCTACAACTTACCGATTCTTCAATCGAATGTCAAGAATCGTCGACTCCGCTATAGACCACCCGATCCAGGAGAATGCCTCGCCATGGAGATGACGTTCGCCATGGTTGATCTGGACTGAGCTCGAAGAAGGAGAGGGTTGGGAATGGATTCTCAAATGGACACTGACCTCTCAACAGAACAAGGAATTCTAGCTTTTATATAGGCGGTTGGGAATTCTTGAGGGAGAAGGAAATTTGGGCGGGTCTTCGAAATTTCTCCACTACTCCTGTCAGAGACGGTTAGAGAAATTTGAATTGCCACAGGGAATCAAATCAGAAGGAGATGGTTCTTCCTACAACTATTAGAAGAGGGAAAATCAAAATTAAGGACAAGGAGATGAACTCTCAGTATTGTTAATGTAGCTTAGCTTAAAATGAAAGGAATTTCTTAGAAGAGAATGGGCCTAAAGAAAATAAAAGGGTACTTACTAATGGGCTGGCTGAGAAGCCCAACTGCTAACAAAAGAAAATATATTAATTGGCTTAGAAAATCTAAGCTAAAATTTGTAAAAAAATTTAATAGGAAAAAATATTATTTAGAAATGTGATAAGTGGGGTTACAAATCTCTACCCTTGAAAAATTTCGTCCTCGAAATTCTAGGGCAAGATTAGTCACAAAATAATCAAATACAAAAATTAGAAATTAGCATGATTTAAGGTGGTGCAAGGCGATGGTCACGAAAATGAAATCAATGGATAATAGTCTCCATAGTACCTGACAATCTTCATATCTGAAATCACTTTCCCAACAGTTTCTGCCCCGCCAATATGCATCCGTCTGCAGTGAGCTTTCGGTTCCATGCTCTCAATAGTACTAGATCACCGAAATATTTTATCAACTTTATCTGATATGAAATAAATTTAGGACTTAGCATCAATAATATCTGAGAACCTGAGAATACCCATAATTACTTCGACTTAGAGTCTCTGCCTCGCCAGTGTACCTGCAGTGGACTCACGGCCTCCATAATCCAGGTCATAGTAGGTTGTCAAATATTTTCTCAACTTTATCCAGAAGTTTCAAGGAAGTTTGTGAAGTTCCTAAGTAATGATAGAGAGTGATAGTATCTGTTCTTTAGAAACAAGTTTATGGATACCAAGCGACATTCAACAGTCAACAAGTAGCTACTTGGTACTATGAAACAACAATAAGATATGGAGACTTTAGAAATAAGTCTCCATGTGGAGAAACAACAAGAAAATGCAAAAAGAAACATCAAAGCAAGATAGTAATCCACAAGTGCCCCTGGTCGTCAGTACTCATCCGGAATCAGAATGGTCTCCACTTTCTCAGCTGTCAGGAGATAGACTCGCCCCTCTGGCTGGTCTCCCTGCGGCTGCTGGACATAAAGAGGTAAGTCCTCCTACTGGGGTCTCGGTGTTCCTCGTGCTCGTCCCTCAGCGGCTTCTGGACAATCTCTGACCTAGTGAGCAGGTGATCCACAGAACAAGCAAAGCCTCAGCCTCTTGCGGCATTCATCGTAATGATGTCCTGGGCGGTGACAGTAGTTGCAAGTGACTGCCAACTGCTGCCTCTGTGGCAGATCTGCATGAACTCTGGCTGGTCGGTGATGCTGCTGTGCTGCTGCTGTGGCCTCACTTGAGTCTGAGTCTGGGTCTTCTTCGTCGGTGTCAGATAACTGCTGCTGCCGATGTCCCTATCTCTCTTGGGCCTCGGGTCCATCTCTTTTTCCACAGCCTGAGCAATCTTAAGAATGCTCGAATAAGTAGTCGCCTCGCTGATGGTCACTACGTGCCGGAGCTTTCTGGTGAGGCCCTTCTTGAACCTCTAGGCCCTATCCTCTGGTGCACGGACTAGGTTCTCTGAGAACCTGCTGAGTCTGGTAAACTCTGACGTGTACTCCGCCACTGTCTTGGTCCCTTGCTGCAACGCCTCAAACTGCATCCGAAGCTCATCCCGCTCCACATCGGGGAAAAACTTCTCCTTGAACAGAGTTTGAAATCTGCCCAAGATACCTGAGGCTCATCGAACTGGGGCTCCTTCCGGTACCAAGCTCTGGCAAGGTCAAAAAGTCGCATGCTCGCAACTTCCACCTTCAGGTCATCTGAGATCCGTGCCATCTTTAGTGTCCGTTCTGCATTTTCCAGCCACTCATCCGTATAGACTATCCCTTCATGGCTCCAGAAATCCATCGGACAGAGATTCTGGTAGTCTCTGGCTGTCCCCGGTCTCTGTGATGCTGGTGCTGGAGGAGCTACTGGTGCTGGTGGAGCCGGCTCTTGGGTCCTGAGGGCATCCACAATCGTCGCTCGAAACTGCACAGACTGATGGTTCTGTGCCTCCAGGAACTGCTGGAACATGGCCATCACCTGGGTGCCATCGAACATCATCGTCGGAGGCAGCGGAGGAAACTGAGGGGGTGGTGGTAGAAGCTGCCCCACTGGTACATCAACTGCGGTCTGATCCGAAGCTCCTGTAGCTCCGGGCTGATCTGCGGTCTTTCTGGTGGTAACCATCCTGAAATAGAAAGAAAACTCGTTGATTGCTAAGCCCTAGAAAAATAGTCAACCTCCTAGAAAATAATGAGTATAAACAATCTCTATATTCAATAACTATACCCATTTCCTACGGATCCTATGCTGTGATGAGTTTTTCCTTAGTCTAACAGGTTCCCCAATAGCACTTTATAGCCTAAGTATCATTAGGACAAACCTGCATGGACCACCACTAAAAATATGTCACAACCCGCTCCCGAATAATCGAACACGAGTCGGACACGCCCAGCCTTCGTCGATGGACACGACGAAGTAATCTGTACAATTCTAAGGAAAACTCCCAGATACAAGATACATAAACAACACAGCTTCTATACACGTTCCCAGAAAAGATCTCCACAATCTATCAAGTCAATATAATATCATCCGGAGACAAATTCGATAACCAGAATAAAATTATACAATCCTGAAATCCTCAATGAAATATACATGATACAACTCTAATAAACAAGAAAAGATCTAATCTAGGGCACTATAACTCTCAGTCCATTTTGAAACACAATACCATCTCTGGGCTCTGACCCATAAAGATGGAATCAACATTCTCAAGCATACCTGCAACGTATCCTGTCAGAAAAAGAGCAAAGTACAACCCCGACAAGAAGCACTAAACAATGTAAACTGAAATACATGAGAAAGAATCACAATATGAACTATGGTACAAGATAGGAATATGAAACTGTAGTACATGTGTAACCCCTCTTCCCAGAATTTTGATAATATATTTTTATTTATTTATTTGAAATAAATGGTGATTTTTAGAATTTATAAAAAAAATTATTTAGTTAATTATTACGGTAGATGATTTTAGCCATGATGGAGATTTGGAGTACACGGTGACTAGAAAGTGTGGCACGGATAGTGCCATGGCGTGCTTTGGCTAGTGTATTAGCCCTGATAGGGAAGGCCGAGCCATAGTGATGTTCTAACTAGGAAAACCAGGCCAAGTTGCGACTTAACCATTACTGAAGATTTATTTATTTATTTATTATATTATTGAGTTTAGGGAAAACCGGTTATGCCATTTTAGTCCGGACTGGACCCGAACTGAGCCCAAGCCCATGTAGTCATACGGCACATCCAATGACATTCTTGTTGATGGAAATTGGTATGAGGTTGTTGTATTTCGTTTTATTGATTTAATGAATATTTTCTAGTATTCGTAATTAAATATTATAATTATCATTTTTAGTTGATATTCAGTGACAATTGTATAAAGTAGGTCCTTGTATATTTTGGGATTATTTAGATTGTACGAAATGGTATATACACCATTATGATTTATTGAATTTTGTTAATTATTATTATTAGTATTATTATTATTATCATTATTATTGAGGTTACTATTATATAATATTATCTTCTATTATTGGTAATATTTATTTCGTTATCAAATAAATGTTATTATATATGTTCATCCTTATAAAAATAGGCTCTACATTGGAATAGATGCTATTTGATTTATTTAAAATTTTATGGAGTATATTATATTAGTATATATATAAATATATATGTATATATAGATATATATATATATATAATATATAAAAAATATAAAAATATATATATATAATAAAAAGGAAAGAAAAGGATACAACATTGTTCCCTTGCGGGAAGAGTGGACCCCAAAACAGCAGCAACAAGACCCGGCCAAGCACAGGCCGAGCCCAACTCCCCATCAGCAATGAACTCACCCGCTCGGCCTTAAACCCGACACCAGAGAGATACATATATACAGAGCGAGACCGAGAGCAAGATCGAGAGCTATCAACTCAAAACCCTAACCTATCCAGCGACTTCCCGAGCACCTGGGCGGCCGCTCGCCGCCGGCACGCCACCACGCGCGGCCTGGAACCGCCGCCTGAACCCAGGCCGCGCGCGCACATAAAAAGAGCAGCGACAGCCGCAACAATGACAACGAATTCGCGGTACGTTTTCTCCATGAACTCTCGACGAAATTCACTTCTGTAAATTTTGACGTATTGTCTAGATAACCCCCTATCCTTTCCTTCAACTAGAATTGTGTGGTTTGCATTAAATAAATTGTATAATTTCCTAAAACTTCAGGAAAAACCATGGAAAAATAGAGTATTAAAACTGTTCTGGACCCTAACTTAGAAGGCAGTTCGTGGCCAACCTATTAACAGATTATGAAATCTAATTCAAGATAGTCATAGACAACCTATAGGGCTTCGATTCCCTTTTTGTAGAATCGGATTTCGTCTACTGTGCGTCGAGAAATCGGATTCCCAAATTGGCAAAAAACCTGTTTTTAAAATATTAAAATTTATGAAAAACCCCTCGATACGACGTGCGTCCTGCCAATCTGGGCGACGTGGTCGCGAACCGAAAGCATCGAAAGGTGCATAATGGTTTCATGGATGTGTGGGCTTTGACGAAATTCAAATTGGTTGCGTGTGTGCGACGAATTTGATGCGTATCCGTCGAAATTCACCGTATCGGCCTCTGTGCAAATTTTTCAATTACTTTGTGCACGTTCGTCTGATCGAGACAAAACTTGTGCCAGCAGGACCATATCATTTTTCTGGTCCTTTATGCCATGTTTGGTCTGATTCTGAGACCGTTGATCGGATCGCCGTTTTGCGGGCCCCACGGTCCGATTCAACGGGCAATTTTGTGCACAGTCCACCGGAATCCAAAATTGGACATACCGTTGGGTTCGTATCATCAAAACGAATTCGTAGACATGTAGTTTGACGACTTTAGAGACCATTGACTCTGGCACGCTTTTCGGTGCAAAACGGGTCCAACGGCGGACACTATTTTGGCCCAAAATTACCGTTTTGCCCCTGTATCCAGAATTGGACTTAAGGACAGGCAATTCTAGCTATTTTGACTATTCTTAGAACATTGGTAATGTTTATTTCAGCATCCGGAGATCGTTGTACGAGTTTTGACTATTGTGGCACACCGAATAGTTTGGATTATCGGTTTCACCAGCAAAGGACCACAGGCGAGTACAGTTTATTGTTTGTTTTCAGTATTGATCTTTACTATACATCAGTGTTTAGTCGATAGATATGTGATTTTAGTCTTTATGTTTATTTATTTCTTTGTGGTGTTGGGGGAAGTGAAGTACCAACGATGTGTGATCTAACCTTAGACCGTGTAGACCGTGATTATTATTGCAGTATTTCGTGTAGACCGTGTTTATTATTACATTTATTTCTTGTAGACCGTGTAACTTTAGACCATGTTTATTATTACATTTGTTTCTTGTAGACCGTGTAACTTTAGACCATGTAGATCGTATTTATTATTGCATTTATTTTTTGTAGACCGTGTAACTTTAGACCGTGTTTATTATTGTATTTATTTCTTGTAGACCGTGTAACTTTAGATCGTGTAGACCGTGTCGCATAATTGTCCTGAGACCGATCATATATCAAAGGTACTTCAGTCGGTCAGTTGGTGAGTATTTTATTGTATTTTATTTTCTGTTCTTGGTATTCAGTTTTATTCTGTCTTTCTTTATTTTCTTTTTATAAATCATATGTCTAAAGGCTAACCTCTGTTATATAGTCATTTTCATATATTGGTACTGCATTCAGTGAATTGTACTCGTTCCATTCCTGACTGGAAACCAATATTTCCAGGTTAGCCGTGGATTTACTTAGCATAGGAGATACGGGTGTACTTGCAGACAAAAGCCTAGAGACTAGCTAGGTAGCTGAGTTGTAGTCATTCCAATATTTGTACAAGTTTATATTTTTCTACAAATGTAAAACTTGGGAATATTGTAAGTTTAAATTAATTCTATGAATGAGCATTATTTGTGATTTTGAGCATTATGGCTATACAGCGTTCTACCGCCGACACTGCGGCGTAGGCTGGATTGGACACGTCTCGTATCCGTAGAAAAAACGGGTGCAGATCGTGACAAGTTTTTGTGGTGGCCCATGCAGGTCAGTTTTTGCAAGTCATGCGAACTCGTGATAGTACTTAAGTTAGTTGTACTATTGCGAGCCTGCGACTAGAAAATGCTCATTCATGAATTAGGATTAATTTAATTTAAGAGAATGGCTAGGACTAGGAGTCCCTCATACAAATTTACCGATGGGTAGTCTAGGCCATACAATTTAGATGAGGAGTTATTAATTTTGATAGTTTGTCAGATCCCCATAGGTACACCATTACCTCATGACATAACGATATGGTCCAATGTGGATAAATTATTCACTTAGTGAGACAGGGCTTCATAGAATTAATGATCTAACCTTGATAAATTGTTTAATTCCTTCTCTTTGCCTCTTTAGATACCATCCTCATATCTTAGCCCGAATTGCCTATTTAGTTCATATTTTGCCCTAAGAATTATTATTTATTATAATTTCTGATTATGTTATCCATATACAAACCTCGAGTTAGTTTCGACTCAAAGTTTTTCCTCCATGGTTTGAATACACATGAAATAGATACTAGAATGTTTGTATTTCTTTGTCTTCAGTTATTTCCTCCCTGTTCGATCTTTTATTTGAAGGGCGGTGACTGATAGGACGAATACTTACTCTTTATTTTATAGTCAACCTGTTTGAACCCTTAGTAGCTCAGGAATTTTTACAGATATAGTTAAAGGAATGTTAGTTAACTCATAATGGCAGCCAGCAGCGCACTGGCGAGGCACGACCCCTAGAGTTAAAATTGGTTTAAGAAAATATAGGTTATAGAATATTGCTAAAACTATGGCTAGAGGTCCTCTTTGATCGTAGTTACCCTTGAATCAATATTGGATAGAGTTAAGAAGTGTTTTACTTTGTATCATATTTGAGTTACGAAACTAAGGGTTTACCACAGCCCGAGTATACGGGCGAGGCATAATTCTCGGTGAAATGACTTCAGACATGATTACAAGTTTAGGATACCATAGAGAATAGTAAAATGTTCTATGTGTCCCATAAGATCCAAAGCCAATACTAGTGAAAGTTCTGGAAGTTGGGTGGCATGTCTCCCAACCTAGCATTCCGTGGTCCTTGTGATCTATTGACGAGGAAATTGACTGATACTAATAGGTTTACCTAGAATATAGAATTCAGAAGTCAGTAAACCATTAGTCGACCAAGGCCTTATGGATAATAAGATAGTAGGATGATCGTATAAGCAAGAACACCGGGTAAGGTTTGATTCTCACAAAACTCGACCTACTTGTGCCTTCTTTCAAAAAGCTCGCATACTTGTATTTTGACTATCATAACCAATGCTGCTATTACAGCCTAGTTTTGCAAGCTTACTCTTTTATCGAGCTTGATTCAAGACATATGTTTAGTGGGGACGCCTACTAACATATTGTCTCATCAGAATCGATGTATTACGGTCTGATCAACCGTAGTGCACTTGGTTCGCTCTTCATTTAATTACCTTACGTGGATTGAGATATAGTGGTATCCAGGATCTCATCCGCGACTGCATTGACAATTCTTCTTGAATTATACAATCGCCTTTGAATCACGTAATTATATTCAGTGACATCTTTCTTGAACTCTTTATTGTTTTTGTCTTTCACTGATTTGGAAAGACGAAAGCTCGTAATTGGTAGATAGATACCGAGTATCCCCATGGCTATGATAGTTGTATACACAAAGTGTAGTTACCATCGACCAGCCAGGTAACTAGAACCATGCCTTGAGTTAATCGTTCTCCTCTCGACCCTCAAACTACTATTGGGACTTTCAAGTCATCTGAATTTGAGAATGGTAAGGTTTTACCCTTAGTCAAAATGACAACCCAGAAGACTATCTATTCTCAAGAAACTAAATGGTGTGAGCCTCTAATTATTTGCTTGAAGCTTGCTTTAACTATAACCCTTGTGACAATAGTCTGGCAGGTTTAATCCCAATAGAAATTCATGACTCAGTTGTTAGAAAATCTTTTCATAAGATGTGCCTTAGAGTTGGTTACCCCATCGATAACTCTTGTATACTGTGGACGAGTAGATCATTCTATTTTATCGACCATGTGTCATTGTACACACTCGTTTCCCATTTATTAAGGAACAATCCTTGACTTGACTTAGATCTATCGTATCCCGTTACGCCGTGCCTTATTCTTTATTAACAAGAATCGGGGTACAATATCCTGATTTTGGAATTCTTCTAACCTCATTATTTCTAAAACCATGTCCTAGCTTCTATGACGAGTAGACTATAAGTCTTCTAGAATTTTGGGATATACGAGGAACACCGATTGATTAGAATAATTTCCCTTAGGGTGGTAATTAGTGCCCCATGGACTCCCACTTCCATTTAGATCATTTTGTGTCCCCGGCCATGTCATTAATAATCGGAGCGCGAGACCAGCGGTTGCCTTCCAACAAATTTCATATGCAAGATCTTGACGAGTCCACCTTCATCTAGGTATATCATGTCCCACTCAAACACGTACCCTTGTACTCTATTTTTATGGTACGACTTTCAGGTCAGAAGGACTAGCTATAACCCTTACCATAATACCCGTAAACTTTTCGACTACAACTAGAGTCTCAACCTTGACGCGAACCTTTCGACCCAATATATGGGTGTGATCTACTCGAAGCCCACTATGCATGTCACTAGTCTGCCACTTAATTGTGTCTTCTCGTGCTACTTAAACACAAAAGTCACGGAAGGCACATTTTGGGGCTTTAGGAACCTAACTAACCAACCCGACTGGCAACTAGCTCAACCACTTGGGTTGAAATCTATTCTAGGTTACCCTAACCTAGAAGAAGTAGTTTTATCATTGGGATCTTGTCCAGTCCATATAGATTGAAATCCAAGGTTCATCCAACCAATGATTGATGTCCAATCGGAGAACCCATTAAGACCCAGTAAAACTCATCCATACATACCACCATATTTGGACTATAAAACCCAAACTTTTGAAATAGGTCCCTACATCTACTATGTTGTCTCCACCCCTTAGAATGTGAGGTCATTCGTAACCCTTATTTCATCCACCTGGAAGTTACGATACGAACTTGTATTGCATTTATATCCCTTGCTCGTGAGTTTAAATAACCACGGAGAAGATGTCACGCCCCAGAACCAGAATACTGGAGAGCGGGGGCAGACATAGCCAGCTACGTATATAGAAGTGCAACCCACCTCGCTATACGGTCACGGCTGTCTAGGATACATGAGGGTTTATCTACAAGCCAGCAGTCTTTTAAGGTCATGAACAACCTATTGTCTCAATCACAAGCAAGTAAGTAAAAGTTACAAGATGTATGATCATTAAATATACAATAATAAGGCGTCCCAAATATCACATATTCAGCTGATCATGAAGCTAGTCGTTATAAAATATTAGGAATAGCAAGAGTTTAGTCATACATGATCAACCCTAGGATCTGTCAATCATGTTACAGCCCGTAGGCAGACAGTAAGTAAGTGCAATCAAGCTAAACAGGTGCTCGTCGGCTAAACGCCTCAAAAGAATATTTTTACAATAGAGTGGGAGAGCCAAAAATAACCCACTCGTTGCCAGGGTTCCGTCTAGTGGCCACCATCTGGCTGGAAGGTCGGTAGATCCTCTGGAGCTGCTCCGAAATCTGGCCACACAAAACCAGCTGGGTCAGACCCCAGAAAGAGCAAGTGCCACAAAGAAGGCTTCACTTAAGAACCAAAACCAGCAATCAGCACAAGATATAAATAAAAGTAAGAACTGGAAATAAAGAAAATACACCAGGATGATATACGATGAGATAACCATGGAACTATTCAGATAACCAGGTTACAACCCGTAAACCAAACAAGGACTGGGGTTGTAACCCTTCGTCTGAACAGAACTTGGAATTCTCACCATTTATCGGCAAAATAAATGCAAGCATTCTGGTCATTCAATAATCTGGAACAGGATCAGGGCAAGACTAGACTGGTTAGACTCCATCCAAACACTTCACGGCCAAGCAAGAATTACGGCTTGATACTTTAACTAGCTAGGGTTGTCACAAGCCTAATCACTAACAAAATGCAGTGAGATTGTTCCACAGCCATAAGCCCTGCAGACCATCCAGGTTCCCCGGGTTAAATTAGAGTTGAATTCAGGTGGGTACATCGTCCAGGAAACGAATGTACCCTTAGGTAGCTTGAAGGGTGCAACACATGACAGTGTGCTGGAAATGTGCCCTACTCGACGGCAGGCTACAGATCCCAAGGCATGCCCAGGTAACGGGATTGCCTGTAGCTGGAAAATCTCTTCATGACTAATGTATTAATCTAGTTATTAGCCCTTAGTTTATTTCAATAGGTACTCCTGACCGTGGTACTCAGGAGTCGCCCACGGTGTCCAGGTTATTATACAGGTCATGTCATGTCAGGTAGCCGTCGCAACAGCTTATCAAGGTATAACATGTCAGGTTATCAGGTCAAGTGTACTTGTCAGGAGTGCGCCACGACGGGCCACTATCAGGTCATGTCAGGTTACTCATGTCAGGAGTGCACCACTACGGGTCACTATCAGGTCATGCTCAATTGTCAATTCCAAACATATCAAGTAAATTCGCAATTATCAAGTTCAGGACAAAAGGCAAGGATATAAAATGGGCGTAAAATATCTAATAAAATATCAATATACAGGGCTATAAAAGAGCCAAGCTAAAGGAAAATAAAACCAAATCTGACACGCTAACATAAGGCCAAGTCAGCCAAAGGCCATACGCTCAGGCCAGCGTACACCTTGCTCGCTTAAGCTAGCGTACCAAGGCACGCGTACGCTCAAGCTACAGGTCAGCGTACGCTCAAGCTAGCGTACCAAAGGGTCCATACACTTCCAATGGGAAGCGTACGCAAGGGTCAGCGTACACAAGGGCACGCTCAAGCTACAGGTCAGCGTATCAAGGCTAGCGTACGCTCGCTAAAGAGCAGCGCACTCAAGTTAGCGTACGCTCGCTAAAAAGCAGCGTACCCAAGTCAGTGGCGTAAGCTAAAAGCTAGCTCACTGTTCACTGTCTTCTCCGAATGGCAAGAACAGCAAGAACTCTAAAGTTGAATCTAAGCTTCAACAGTCCATATCTTGGTCAAAACAAGTCCAACTTTCCAAAGGTCAAAATTGGGTAGAATGAAATTCTCTACAACATGGAACCATCAAAACTTGAAAACAAGGAAGTTTGATAGATCAAAACCACCAAAATCCGAAAATAACTAATTTCTAGATCTACAAGAATTAAAGCCTCAAAATGGAAAATGACAAGTTCTAATGTGGTTTAGAATCATGAGGAGAAGCTAATGAAACCATCAAAAGGAGTTCTCTTGTGGAAGCAAGTTGCACTTGCCTATGGTGTTCTTGGTTGGTGGAGAAGAGTAATGGTGGGGAAAGGAGAAGTAAATGAGAATTATGGAGGAGAGATAAGGTTGGTGGGGATAATAAAGAGGGGGGTTGTGATGGAAATGAAGGAGAAGCATAGGCTAAGGTGTTCCACCCTTGGCCCATGATGAACCAAGCATTGGGCCGGCCGAACCAAGCCAACCCAAACCGAGAGCTAAACCAAGCCGAGAGCTAAACAAGGAATCATGCAATACAGAATAAAATACGTATACGTATCCCAAATACGTAATACGAACACAGGCATTACAGAAGATCACAATCTTGATTTCTCAAATTCCGTTCTATTATAGAACTTTGTTCAGAATTTTGAGAACGAAACTTCTGTATTGCACGGATTGCAAGCCCCTCTAAGAAACGAAGGGTTCTTGACTTAGCAAGTAGACTGGAATAGAGTAGCCCAATCTAGCAAAATAGGTCAATGGCTCATAAACCTTCTTTCTATCTGTATTATTGGATACTCTCTATGCTCTGGAAACTTCATATTTGCTCTCGATCATTTTTCCTTATATTCCTGTCCTTCCTATCTCAGAGCGACGTATGGTCATGCTTATTAGAATTTACCAATATTTCTTAGCTACCTGTGTAAGTTTGTTGCTTGTTAAATTTTGGATTGCTCGATAGATAGGAGAAGTTTATAAGTGCCATATACAGTAGATATCAATTGGTAGCAATTTTAGCAATTAGATGGAAGGTTGTAAAGTTTTGGGGCATATATTTGAGAGAGTAGTGTGACCAAAGGTGGGTAGAAGTCCTCAAGATTTTTGTAGTTGCCAAAATGGCCAATGAGAAGGATATAAACTATTTTTGAGGAATTAAATTTAAGGAGATTAAGGTAATAGTAGAGCTCCTTTTTAAATTTAAGGAATAGTTAGGAATTAGAATTTCGAGGACGAAATTATTTTTAAGGTGGATAGATTTGTAACCCCTCTTTCCAAAATTTTGATAATATATTTTTATTTATTTATTTGAATTAAATGGTGATTTTTAAAATTTATAAAAAATTATTTAGTTAATTATTACGGTAGATGATTTTAGCCATGATGGAGTTTTGGAGTACACGGTGACTAGAAAGCGTGGCACGGATAGTGCCATGGCGTGCTTTGGCTAGTGTATTAGCCCCGGTAGGGAAGGCCGAGCCATAGTGATGTCCTAACTAGGAAAACCAGGCCAAGTTGCGACTCAACCATTATCGAAGATTTATTTATAATTATATTATTGAGTTTAGAAAAAACCGGTTATGCCATTTTAGCCCGGACTGGACCCGAACTGAGCCCAAGCCCATGTAGTCATGCGGCACGTCCAATGATATTCATGTTGATGGAATTTGGTATGAGGTTGTTGTATTTCGTTTTATTGAGTTAATGAATATTTTCTAGTATTTGTAATTAAATATTATAATTATCATTTTTAGTTGATATTCAGTGACAATTGTATAAAGTAGGTCCTTCTATATTTTAGGATTATTTAGATTGTACGAAATGGTACATACACCATTATGATTTATTGAATTTTGTTAATTATTATATTAGTATTATTATTATCATTATTATTGAGGTTACTATTATATAATATTATCTTCTATTATTGGTAATATTTATTTCGTTATCAAATAAATGTTATTATATATGTTCATCCTTATAAAAATAGGCTCTACATAGGAGTAGATACTATTGGATTTATTTAGAATTTTATGGAGTATATTATATATATAAATATATGTATATATAGATAGATAGATATATGTATATAATAATAAAAAGGAAAGAAAAGGATACAGCACTGTTCCCTTGCGGGAACAGTGGACCCCAAAACAGCAGCAACAAGACCCGACCAAGCACATGCCGAGCCCAACTCCCCAGCAGCAATGAACTCACCCGCTCGGCCTTAAACATGACACCAGAGAGATACATATATACAGAGCGAGACCGAGAGCAAGATCGAGAGCTATCAACTCAAAACCCTAACCTATCGAGCGACTTTTCGAGCACCTGGGCGGCCGCTCGCCGCCGGCGCGCCACCACGCGCGGTCGGGAACCGCCGCCCGAACCCAGGCCGCGCGCGCACATAAACAGAGCAGCGACAGCCGCAACAATGACAGCAAATTCGCGGTACGTTTTCTCCATGAACTCTCGACGGAATTCACTTCTATAAATTTCAACGTATTGTCTAGATAACCCCCTATCCTTCCCTTCAACTAGAATTGTTGGTTTGCATTAAATAAATTGTAGAATTTCCTGAAACTTCAGGAAAAACCATCGAAGAACAGAGTATTAAAACTGTTCTGGACCCCAACTTAGAAGGCAGCTCGTGGCCAACCTATTAACATATTTCAAAATCTAATTCAAGACAGTCAAAGACAACCTATAGGGCTTCGATTCCCTTTTTGTAGAATCGGATTTCGTCGACTGTGCGTCGAGAAATCGGATTCCCAAATTGGCGAAAAACCTGTTTTTAAAATATTAAAATTTATGAAAAATCCCTCGATACGACGTGCGTCTCGCCAATCCGGGCGACGTGGTCGTGAACCAAAAGTATCGAAAGGTGCGTAATGGTTTCGTGGATATGTGGACTTTGACGAAATTCAAATTGGTTCCGTGGGCGCGATGAATTTGATGCATATCCGTCGAAATTCACCGTATCGACCTCTGTGTAAATTTTCCAATTACTTTGTGCACGTTCATCAGATCGAGACGAAACTTGTGCACAGGACCGTATTGTTTTTCTGGTCCTGTATGCCAAGTTTGGTCCGATTCTGATATAGTTGATCGAATCACCGTTTTGTGGGCCCCACGGTCCGATTCAACGGGCAATTTTGTGCACAGCCCACGAGAATCAAAAATTGGACATACCGTTGGGTTCATATCATCAAAACGAATTTGTAGACATGTAGTTTGATGACTTTAGAGACCATTGACTCTGGTACGCTTTTCGATGCAAAGCGGGTCCAACGGCGGACACCATTTTGGCCCGAAATTACCGTTTTGTCTCTGTATCCAGAATTGGACTTAAGGACAGGCAATTCTAGATATTTTGACTATTCTGAGAACATTGGTAATGTTTATTTCAGCATCCGAAGATCGTTGTACGAGTTTTGACTATTGTGGCACACCGAGTAGTTTGGATTATCGGTTTCACCAGTAAAGGACCACAGGCGAGTACAGTTTATTGTTTGTTTTCAGTATTGATCTTTACTATACATCAGTGTTAGTCGATAGATATGTGATTTCAGTCTTTATGTTGATTTATTTCTTTGTGGTGTCGGGGAAAGTGAAGTACCAACGATGTGTGATCTAACCTTAGACCGTGTAGACCGTGATTATTATTGCAGTATTTCGTGTAGACCGTGTTTATTATTGCATTTATTTCTTATAGACCGTGTAACTTTAGTCCGTGTAGACCGTGTTTATTATTGCATTTGTTTCTTGTAGACCGTGTAACTTTAGTCCGTGTAGACCAAGTTTATTATTGTATTTATTTCTTGTAGACCGTGTAACTTTAGACCGTATAGACCCTGTTTATTATTGTATTTATTTCTTGTAGATCGTGTAACTTTTGACCATGTAGACCGTGTCGCATAATTGTCCCGAGACCGATCACATATCAAAGGTACTTCAGTCGGTCAGTTGGTGAGTATTTTATTGTATTTTATTTTCTGTTCTTGGTATTTAGTTTTATTCTGTCTTTCTTATTTTCTTTTTATAAATCATATGTCTAAAGGCTAACCTCTGTTAATAGTCATTTTCATATATTGGAACTGCATTCAGTGAATTGTACTCGTTCCATTCCTGACTGAAAACTAATATTTTTCAGGTTAGCCGTGGATTTACTTAGCATGGGAGATACGGGTGTACTTGCAGACAAAAGCCTAGAGACTAGCTAGGTAGCTGAGTTGTAGTCATTCCAACATTTGCTCAAGTTTATATTTTTCTGCAAATATAAAACTTGGGAGTATTGTAAGTTTAAATTAATTCTGTGAATGAGCATTATTTATGATTTTGAGCATTGTGGCTATACATCGTTCTACCGTCGATACTGCGGCGTAGGCTGGCTTGGATACGTCTCGTATCCGTAGAAAAAAATGGGTGCGGGTCGTGACAACATGAATAATGATGAACTATAGTACCAGATCCTGAACAATAAACTAGTCTATCAGTGTAATATGCATTTGAAATAACTATCAGAGTATGTGACCGGCTGGGTAAACAATGAACAAGAGCACATGAATAATGGTACGGCTTAGAGTCCCACGTGCACGATGTGAGACCTAAGCTATTAGTCAATGCCTAGCTAAAATAGGATTGGTCACATATCTGTAGTATTTCCCCACCCAATGTACAAGTAAAGAACAATAAACTATGAACAATGAACGATGAACGATGAGCAATGAACAATCGTGTGTACAACGTGTCAAGAGAACATAAAGCAAGACAGAAATACAGAGTAAGGGTTCGAGTCGGTATACTTCCCTTGCTCAGGGTGATCAAGTGTAGGATGTACAGCTGGATATCCTCCTGTTAAATTGGTACAATTGATTAAATATAATTCCATATGCTAACACTTATTATTAACTAATTGATTACTGCATTCTAGGGTTCATAGGCTTGATTATCTAACCACTCTAATATTACTTAACCATGTTTGCTCTTTATAACTTTTCATAAGAATATAGTCTAAAATATAGTGACATATAGCTATAATATAGCTAAATAAGTTTAGGAAAACTAATAGTCCCGTTCAGTCCTAAACATGACTGATGTAAGTCAGTCTCTAAACGGGCTATTCCAACTCAGCTCAAACTAACGCATTGATACAATCAATCATTAACTTGAGCTATGTTGTAAACCAGTCTTAATTAAAGCTGATACAATTCAGTCTTGATTTAAGACTGAAACAAGTTAACCCCTAATTAAGCTACACATCATGATCCCAGAATTAGGATTCAAACTATCTTCAATCTATCATCAGTTGGTATTTGAAATATATGCATACTCTCAAAAGCATGTGGTCCTGTCCATACTCATTGGTAGTATTAGTAAAGCAATGCTCAGGTTCAATAAAGCCTTATTTCAGTCGAAGCTAACCAAATCCCTTAAGCAATCCATGAATTTACCAAGGTCCACTCCTACAGTCTACATTCCAGAAATCCCATTGCTCTTCCTGATGTAACTCCCATAGGCATTATATCAACCATATTCAAATTATATATCAGGACAACCTCTACTACAACCTATTCTGTACCAAGTTTCAGAAAAAGAAAATACAAGAGCAATGATACAACCTTTAGTCTACAGTTCACTGATTCACTGATACTCGAATGAATGCTTGGTTCAATAGTTATCATTTCTCAAACTCTATTTGCAGGACAACCCCTAAATTGCTCCTAATGACTCAGTAACCTAACAAGCAAAGCCTATCTAAGCTATACTCTTGTGTGAGCTAAAGGCTGATATAACCAGTCTAGATTGATTCAGACCAATACCAGTTAGTCTAAATTCAGACTGATGCAATCAGTCCCCAACCATGACTGATACTATTTAGATCAAAATATTGCACTACCAGCCTATCTAAATATCCTAACCCCCCTTTTATAAATGAGAGCAATCTCTAATTAGCTAAAGTGATCCCTGCATGCATACTCGAGTATCCCAATTGAAATACTAGACTACTATATATGGCTAAACTCTGTAGTCCCTATAATACATTTTAGGAAAATAGATCAGACATGCTAACATCAACCTTTCTCAGGACACACATACTAGTCTATTCTAAGCACTGATAACTACATGACAGTCCCCCATATTAAGTTCCAAATAAAGAACCTAACACTCGAAATATTTCAGGTATCAACTCAAGTGAATGGATTAAACTTGCCTCTCTAATTTTAACAGGAAACAAACATGGCTAAATCTAAAACATCACAACTATAGCCTCACTGACTTATAACTATATTCAGAGAGAAAATGCAATAGTCCAGCACCAACAGTGTTGATTTGCTTGCAGGTTACTGCATTTTCTCTCAACTCCTTCTATTCTCCACTCAACTAATATGCTTCCACACAACCTACTCTCAGAACTGAATGGAAAAAACTGAGGAACCTTACTGGTAAGTCATTGGGTTAACACCCAATCAATCAGTTAAATCCCAGGTAGGATGCTACAGGTTACTCATAGATAAAATACTCAAAAGATAGTCTATAAAGCCTATCGACCATAAACTAAATACAAGGAATGAATCTACTCTCAATCTGCATCACATACTCTCAACTCAAGCCAAGTCCCATTCATACATAACAAGATGCACAATAAGAAAATAACTCCAAGGAGCCACTGGACTCTACTGTCATCTGTGACTGAGTTAAACCCCTGCATTGATTCTGTAATTTCTGGAAACCCATTCACAATCATACGAAACCAGTCTATTTCTAAGGCTGTTCCAGTCCATAAACTACACCCAGGTTTAGTTATGTTCAAATCAGTCCCAATGATTACTGGTACAGTGCAGTCTTTGCTAGGTCTGGTACAGTCCTATACACATCCATTCAGTCCCTAATATCCAGATCCAGACTGATGTTAATAGTCCCCGTTACTGAATTAGACTAAACTGAATAAGCTATCAATCAGGGGTTTATGTTTACCTTCTCAAAACTCAATCTAAAGCTTAAGCAAGATATCAAAACCTTACTGATACAGTTCTTATAAACATCTCAAGGTACAGCTACAATCAAAATTTACATTATCAAATAAGAGGTTACCTGCAGTTTATGTTGATATGTGTCTCTGAAGATCAAATCAAAGGGTGGGCACAAAACCTCTGCATCCATTGTTGATCCAACAAAACAAGTAAAGAATAGTAAAAATTGACTCATAATAAATGGAAAACTCGATTTCGAAGAGACGAAACTTGAGTAGTTACCATTGGCAATGGCTCTGAACACTCCAAGTATTCATCACTTCACAAATTGATTCAAAAGCAAAGGGGGGATCAAGAATTTCTGGTCATTCTTTTCTCAGATTCAAAAGTACTCTGACCTAATGGTTCGACCAATCTACCAACGATCCAACACTGGAAAAATATTCGAGGAGAATTTAGAACGCAATTCAAGAACAAATACTATATCAGAGTATTTGAATGAAATACAACTCAACCTCGAATGATTCCTCCGATCTAAATGCAACGAAGAGATCAATTCGATCCGAACAACCCCGATCCGAATCCTCTACAGAAATTTAATACGATTGAAAGAAGAATTAAACAAAGAGTTGAAGAATGAAATTTATGCGATCTAAAATCTAAGCTACAACTTACTGATCCTTCAATCGAATGTCAAGAATCGTCGAGTCCGCTACAGACCACCCGATCCAGGAGAATGCCTCGCCATGGAGATGACGTTCGCCATGGTTGATCTGGAATGAGCTCGAAGAAGGAGAGGGTTGGGAATGGATTCTCAAATGGATACTGACCTCTCAACAGAACAGGGAATTCTAGCCTTTATATGGCAGTTGGGAATTCTTGAGGGAGAAGGAAATTTGGGCGGGACTTTGAAATTTCTCCACTACTCCTGTCAGAGACGGTTAGAGAAATTTGAATTCCCACAGGGAATCAAATCAGAAGGAGATGGTTCTTACTACAACTATTATAAGAGGGAAAATCAAAATTAAGGACAAGGAGATGAACTCTCAGTACTGTTAATGTAGCTTAGCTTAAAATGAAAGGAATGGCTTAGAAGAGAATGGGCCTAAAGAAAATAAAAGGGGACTTACTAATGGGCTGGCTGAGAAGCCCAACTGCTAACAAAAGAAAATATATTAATTGGCTTGGAAAATCTAAATAAAATTTGTAAAACAATTTAATAGGAAAAAATTATTATTTAGAAATGTGATAAGTGGGGTTACAGACCCCGCTGATTTGTTTGGCCAAATTTCATAGTAGCGCCTGAGGATCCAGCCTTCTACCCGAACAATGGTACACACCAGGAGTATGGGCACCAGGGACCATGAGTTGGTTTCTTTCTCACCGCTCTGATATCTTTCATTTTGTACTTGGCATCTAGCCACAGGTACCTGTTTAGTCGGCTGTTCTGGACATTAGTTTCCTTTTACATAATTGTAATTAAATCAGACTGTAGCTGACTACGGTTATTTCTATTGACTTGGTACTAGCTCAACATTTTGTGTATCTAGACTCCATGAATCATTTGATGAA
>JANAVB010029718.1:0-12518 GCA_029216955.1 Iris pallida
ATTCATGTTCTCATGTGCTTCATGCTCATTCATGTATGCTCGTGTACTCTCATGTGCTCTCATATTCGATCATATTTTTCATGTATCTCATGTATAACCTGTACTTCATGTGTACCCATTTATGGGCCTTCATGTGAAATTCATATGCACTCATTTATGAGCCCTCATGTATACTTCATGTGAACCCATTTATGGGCCTTCATGTGAAATTCATGTCCACTCATTTATGAGCCCTCATGTATACTTCATGTGCACCCATCTATGGGCTTTCATGTGAAAATCATGTACGTAGCATAACTTGTCTGGATCCTTGTGTATTGATTGGGGTATGGAGGAGTATAAATAGTCATGTGAATAATTCCAAAGTAGTATAACCATGTGCACCTATTTAGTATATTCATGTGCAATTCCAGTCGTTTACATGTCGACTTTATACTCTACATCACTAGTCACTGATAGTTCTCTACTTATAGTAGATATTTCCATTACAGTTCTCTCTTTATATCATATATATTTTTTTAGTTTCATGTATCGTACTCTCTTGCATGTTTATATTTTCTAACCTGTTATGATCAACGTGAGATGTATTGTGCTCGCTCCTGTCCTGACTGGACCTGTTGAAATATTACAGAGGATGAGGACGAGGCGTGCATTCCTACCTATTATGGGACTACCCAGAGGACTGCGATAACCTGGACCAGCAACAGGACCCCTTAGCAGAGGATGACACACCCTTAGTCTAGGATGTCTTTCATTATATTTACTCTATGCATTACTGTATATTGATATTTGAGATGTTATTCTGGATTGTGATATCTTAGACACTTAGACTTCTATTTGGTTGTATCTCTGTGGATTTCATTTTATTTCATATCTATCTATCTATCTATCTTACCATTCTGTCTTAGATGTGATTGAGACTGTATTCTGCTATGTCACCTCCATTCGGAGTGTATATATGTACAGGTACCTTTTATATTGTTAGATGATTGACCTAGGATAGCGTTCTACTGTCGACACTGCGGCGTAGGCTGGACGTACCCACTTCTCGTGCCCTTAATCTAGGGTGCTGGTCGTGACACCAACACCGGGACTCGGTCGCTCTCGGGTTGCCGGAGACATCCCCTCCTATGCGAGTGCAAGCACTGCCTGCACACCTCGATGATGCGCTCGTACGCGTGTTTTCCACCGGCGTCATCACCGCGTCGCAATACCATTGACTACCACCATCATCGACACCATCGTCGTCAACAGCGGGCGACACTACACCCCAGTTTTCGCGAAGCTACAACCATCGCCTATCCACTCGACCTCGTCGAACGGCTGAAGGAAGGCGCAGTAGTAACAGTGCACGGTCGGACGACCGCGTCCACAACCCATTCCGGCAACTCACGATTGTCCCCGCAGCCCCAGCGCGAGCACGCGAGCGATGCTCCCCCTTCTTCTGGATACTCGACGTGAGCCTCTATCCCGACGCAGTAAGCTCTTCATCCCCTTCTTCCTTCCGTTCTCTATCATAGCTTCTTAATACTTACCATACCACCTACAGTATAGGGTCCTTCCTAGTATAATGGTGTCTATGTATAACCCAGGTTTTGAGGGATAAAAAGTTGGTTGAATGATTTACCTTAGGATGAGATTAAGAGTGTGTGCATATGGTAAGGGTTATACGTATGGATGTGCACTCCTGTATAAAATGCATGGAAGGAGGAACTATAAAGGCATTATATGGGGAATAGCCATGTCTCACTAGCAATAATGAATTGCACTACCTATGATTTACACACATGTAAGTATAGCTTAAGTGGTTGTGTGTTTGGATGGTTAAAGGGCAGACCCTGGGTTCGAATCCTGGGTATAGGGCGAAGGGATTTTTGTGGTGCAGTGTTTTCTGTCTTTTTGGGTTTTCCTTCCCACATGGAGGTTCTATAGCTAATAGAGCAATATGTAATCATATGTGATCTCTTGGTAGTTGGTTTAGTGGACGGCTAGTTGATTAGTGGTCTATAGTTCGAGCCAGCGTTTAGGAGGCTTGAAAAGTCCTTTTTTGTGTCTTCATTAGGGAATAGAGAAAGGTTTAAGTTGAGTCTGGCTTACTAATAAAGGCCAGATGCTTATAGTGGTGAGCATCAATTCATTTGGTAAGGTGGAAGGCTTGTATACAGGTGGTTCAGGGTTCAAGCCCTATGTTGGTTGGTTATGGGGTTCTCCTTTGTGGTGCTTGCTTGGGTTCCAATTTGGATGCATAGATTCAACTTAAGTGATTTGTTGTTGATGTTCAACCTGATATATTTTCTCTGGCCATTAACAAATATTTTTGCCATACTACGGACTATGTGACATATTGGGGAGTAGTAGAATAGAAGTGTCTAGCAAGTAGGGTGCTAGTTTGATCATGGTATTATATTTCTTCCTCTTCCTTGATAATCTAAATATATGTCAGTTGATAAAAAGAGATTGCTACTTCAAATAATTAATTTAAATCCTAAATTATCTCTAGGGTACTTGGGCACTCTGGACTCGGGCTCGATACCTAATTTTGCGTACTCAACTTCTAGTTAAAGGCAAGATACCTAGCCTCCCTCTACAGTTTATTTTCATGATTATAGATTTCCTGTTGTTATCATGTTATCTTTCAGTTTCTCTAGTTGTTATGGATTTATATGTTATCTTTATTTCTCTAGTTAAATTGACTTGATATGTTTTCTTTATACCATGTTCACCTGTTTATTATCTTGCTTGACTTGATAGTGTAGTATATCAGCTTGTCCATGCTAGAGCAGTCCTTACCTGTGTCTTGATCGAGTTATACCTTGTCTCACCTATACCCTGACTGAGTCGTGTCTTGGAACGAGTACGTGTAGTTGAACTGCTATTTTCCTGTATCGTTTTTCCTCAACCAGATAGTCCATATTCGGGACGAGGGTTGACCATTTGCACCAGAGAGTCCACACTCGAGAAGAGGGTGTTTGTCTTGATCTATTTACATCCGTGAGTCCACACTCGGGACGAGGATGTTGACTTGTTTATTTGCACCAGAGAGTCCACACTCGGGACGAGGGTGCCTTGCCTTGAACTAACCAGAGAGTCTACACTCTGGACGAGGGTTAGTGATTAGTTCAAACATGCGAGTCCACTCGGGGCGAGGGTTTGGTATTCCATTGATCTCGTGTTCACTTGTTCATCCAGCAGTTCAGTTACATGTAGTTGTTCTTGTATTCCAGTTCATAGTCACCTGTCAGTAGTCACTTGTCGATAGTCACTTGTTAGCAGTTTTGGTCGTAGTCTCTTGCCATGTTAAGTCTCGTTCCGTGCTTATATCATATATATAGTTTATACATGATTAAACTGTTAGATAGGCATTTTTATATGTATTTCGCTATGTCCCCTGAGGAACTGATGATCTCTTCAGGTTTAGTGATTGCATGGAGTCAGTTAGCAGTTGTGGATGGCGGATGATTATGACACTTGTGGGTTTCAGATGATTATGATATTGTTTACGAGATTCAGGTATTGATACCACATTTATTATCTGGCTCGTGCCTTCGTTTCATTATCATGAGATATTCTATTTATTGATTCTGTTTGTAGACTCTTGATTATATTCTTTGGAGTCTTATCGAACATTATGCTAGTGGGCTGCAGACCACGACCTATAGTGTTTATTCCAGTTTCGTACATTTATTATGGATTTGAGATATAGATTTGTTTTGCCATGATTTGGCAGTTTACCATGCTCTTGACAGCGTTTACGTATTCGAGTCGAGCTGGAGTCCGCTTGATACGTAGCTGGCTTGCTCACAAGCTCGCATCCGAAAAGCGAGTGCGGGTCGTGACAATATATATATATATATATATTTTTTCTTTATATATATATATATATATATATATATATATATATATATATATATATATATAATCATGTCCCTCGAGTCGGCCCTAATCTCTCGCCTATGTCCCCTCCTTCCCTCCGTCTAGGCCCCCGTCGGTCCATGTAGGATGGGGCGCCCTCGCCCCTTCCCCCACCGTCTCCTCCTTCTCCTCCTTCCTCTGTCCTGCCTCCATCGTTCGACGGTCCCTCCCCTGGTGTATTCCTATTCCCCATAGTCGTTGTCTGGCGTTGCCCCCTCATGCTGCTTCGTTGCCCAGCCGGGCTTTGCCTCTCCTTTTGGCATCGAGTCGGTTGCCCCGTCCAGTGTTCCCATCGGCCACCCCTCTCCCTCTAAATCTGGCTGCCTAGGTCGCCTAGATCGTTTGTAGGGGGCCCAGCGCCTTGGCCCCTCGTCGGTCTCGACGCCATGCCACACGATCTGTCTTTCTTTTCCCCTCCCCTTCCTGCCTTCCGCCGTCCCCTCAATAACTTTTTCTTCCGCCCCGCATCTCAGAGCGGGGATCCTGCTGTAGGAACGAAATCGTAAAGCAGAATACTCTAGAGGGGGTGAATAGAGTAGGCAGCAGAATATTGCTAATTAAAAACTCGTTAGCAGCTAGATCACAGATATAATAATAATCACAAAATAAATGACAGTAATAAAAAAAGGTGATCAGAAGGCAAACGCAAATACCGAGATTTATACTGGTTTTCCTCTTGTGAGGACTAGTCAAGTCGGAAGAACTCTAGCTTCCAGTTGAATCCACTATTGGAAAATCCCGCAAGTTTTCATACGAAGTCCTTGCAACTTCTACAGACGCGAGCTTTGATACGAAGAACTCGACCAACTTTAATTGTGAAGAGTTCTATCTTCAATCAAGCCTCTGATTACAATCGCTCTGAAACTTCTAGACCGCACCGTACTGGCAAATCGACTAGAGGATTGTAACTGGTTTGGGGTTTGAAAATGAAAGCTTTTTAGAACTCTTTGGAAGAAATATAAGGTTTAGAAGAGAAGAGATTGAAAGTGAATTGGTGATTTGAAATGATCGAAATCCTTCTCTATTTATAGTTTTTCTAAAGACAGAACTCTGACAGAGTTTGGGCAGAATTCGGACAGAACTCTTTATAACAAACCGCAACTGAAGGGAGACCAAGTTCAAAATCAAACGTTCACATAACGTTCAACTTGGCCGAACTCTACCCGAACTATGGCCGAGTTCTGCTAGGGTTCTGCCAGTTGATTTTGAGAAAAATAATTTTGGCTTTTTGAAAAGTCCTTCAGAAGCTTTTTGTAAAAAGAATATTTTTCAAAAACATAGGTCATTTTTAAAAGGATAGGGTGATTTTGAAAAATGATTCCGGACAGCCTATTTGCCAGTACGACTTGGTGTACAATGTATTCCTAAACTCAATAAAATGAAAAATTACATTGCTTTGAAGGAAATACATTCTGAATGGCAAACAGCTTCGGTCTTGAACATAATAGATATCCATCACTGAGCAGTGTCCAAAACGTCGTAGGTAAACATCTGAATTGACTTGTACTTATATCGAGACAGAGTTTGATCAATTATTAAAATCAGGTTTGACCATGAACAATGGGCCAACAATCTCCCCCATTTTGATAATTGACAAACCTTGCCGATATAATATCTTAGTTTGGATCAATTCAAAAATGTACCCAAAAAAATTGTTCATAACCTGTATTCATGAAGATGTTAGATCTTATTTCTCCTCCGTTGTCACTTAGCAAAATAATTGCAAAAAAGAAAGCTCCTCCGCAATAAATGCATAAGTAACAATCAGTGAAGAAACACAATTAAAAAAAATGTAAGAACATTCATCACAGGCATGGTATAAATATTGACAAAAAAATAAGATAGACAGATATTGTATAAAACAACACAGGCATGGTATTTATCACAGGCAGTTAATATAAGGCATAATAGAAAGATAATGCTAGAATAAAGCTGAAACAAATAAAGTGCTGAATAAGAAACTAATGTGAGTCAAATGCCAAACTGAGACAGAAAAACATATGTCTATGTAAGTCGGAAATCATAACTGAAATAAAGATTACTGATAATATCGTAGAATATCGGAGCATTTCCAAGTAAACATAAGACAAAATATCAGTCTCAATAAGAATAACATCTCAAAAATCATCATCCTTATCATCATCATCATCGGCTACAGCGCCAGCATGTCCAGATGGACCAGCTCCAGAAGTGCCGGCTCCAGAAGTATGAGGAGTGGCACCAGAAGTATGAAACCAATCGTAAGCGTTCCCTGGCTGGAACAGAGAGTGGATCGACTCATCATCAATGCGGTAGCCAGAAACAGAAGGGTCTCGAGGTAGAGAGCTAGCAGAGTGACCCGTCTGTGCAAATCGCAGATCGGCGAAGGAGTTGGCAATAGCCTGGAACCGAGTCACATCATGGAACTCATGTTCCCTGGAAGTGTCAACATAAAATGATTGCAGATCTGAAAGATGCTGATGAATACCCTCAAAGGTCATAGGGTAAGACTGAGGAGGACCAGGTGCTGTGGGAGTAGGTACAGGAGGAGAAGGTGCAGTAGGTAGAGGAACAGTGGCAATGCTGCGACGAGAGAGTTTGAGAAACTTGGGCTCAGGGTCCAGAGCACTGGATAAGTCAATGTCAAATCTCTGAAAGATGTGTGGGATGATCATCGCATAAGAGAGGTTGCGGTCTCTTCCACGACATCTACCCATCATCTAAATGATAGTCTTAGAGGCAGAGAAAAAAATACCCTTAAGAATGTGATATAAAGCAGAAAGCTCAAGTGCAGTGACATCATCTTTTGAAG
Organism: Iris pallida; assembly: GCA_029216955.1. NCBI lineage: Eukaryota > Viridiplantae > Streptophyta > Magnoliopsida > Asparagales > Iridaceae > Iris > Iris pallida. The sequence goes on from JANAVB010029718.1 coordinate 6,704, forward strand.
TGGATTTTGGAAGTAGAGTGGAATAGATGATGCAATGTAATTCATAGTTAAACAAGTTCAAGTTATTGGCCTTGAACTTTCCAGGACGAGCACGTGCGGGTGCACAAAGCTCATTCTTGAAACTAACGAGAGTCATACCATCGGGGAAATCGAAATCAGTGATGTCATCGAACGGGACACCTTCGTTTGGAATACCAAGGATTTTCTCTGAAGTTTCATCAGTAAACTCGATATCTATCCCTCCGACACGTGTTCTCACGGTAAAAATGTCTAACACGAAATTACAGTAAAATAGTCTAATAGCATTAGTAGCTATAGGGAATTGCAAAGTAACAAAGTGTTGTAACCCAAATGCCTCAAAGTAAGAATGATGGTCGGAAAAGACAGTCCATTTGATCGGAGATCCGGTACAAATAGTACGCATAATGAAATCGGCATACCAAAGTAGAGCTTGGTCGGGAGTTTTGAAATAAAACTCGTCCGATACACCGTCATCCGATTGGACCGAAGAAAAGAGCGAATCCGTATGCGGATTCGAAGACGATGCCTCTTCACTGGCATGGGTCTTCTTTCTCTTGAAAGGATTGAATCCCTTAGGCATTCTATCCCAAAAACTAGAAACCCTAATAATTGGAAAGTGGAGGAGAAAAGGAATTATACCTCCCGAGAATTGGATATGCTGTAGAGGACAAAATTCTCCGCACGAATCCAATTTTGGACGAAGATCTCCACGTGGATTGGAAGAAGAAAGGTGGAGACGAACTAGGGTTTAGGGGGGCACGGCTGCTGCTGTTTTGATAAAGTTTGAAAGAATGAAGAAGAGATGGCCTCGGGTTCTGACTGGTACATATATATACCCAACCGAACACTGGCCGAATTAGGATCGAACTCAGGCCGAATTCGCCAAGGGTTGCCTGGCTATATATATATATATAAAATTATGGGGCCACATCTTTTTCATCAATTCGTTTTAAATGTTTAATTCAGAGTTTAGTAAATTTAGATTTTAAATAAAATAATTTATATTATTTTATAAATTTATATTCTTTACTCAGCATCTGTCTCAGATTAGCTGTAGGAGTACTGTCCCAGCTAACGAAGGTTCACCGGGGAACTCTTAAATACCGCTTCGCTTCGACCGTAGTCGTGGTGATAGACAGACTCTTTTTAGGCTTGTCTCGAAAATAGTTATTGTGTATCGAATATTAATTAATAAAACACAATTAATTAATATTATTGACATCTAAAATTCCTAATTCTCGACGTAAATAATTGAAACGATATTCCACTAGAGGTTTTGTGAGTATGTCAGCTAAGTGATTTTGTGTGTCTATGTATACAAGGTCTATATCTCCATTTTTTTGATGATCTCTAAGAAAGTGATGTCTAATCTCGATATGTTTAGTACGAGAGTGACATACTGGATTCTTAGTCAAATTAATAGAACTAGTGTTATCACAAAAATGGGTATGTGTGTAAAATGCAATCCATAGTCTTCTAAAGTTTGCTTCATCCACAAAATTTGTGCACAACAACGTCCTGCGGTTATATACTCAGCCTCGATTGTTGATAATACAACAGAATTTTACTTCTTACTAAACCAAGAGACTAGAGTTTTTCTAGGAAATAACGTGTGCTGCTAGTGCTTTTTCTATCTACTTTGCATCCGGCAAAATTAGTATCAGAATAACCGGTTAGGTCAAATGACGTAGTTTTGGGATACCATAAGCCGACAGAAGAAGTGCTTTTAAGGTATCGAAAGATACGCTTAACTGTGCACAGATGTGATTCCTTAGGATTAGCTTGAAAGCGTGCACATAAGCAAACACTAAACATAATGTCTGGTCGACTAGCAGTTAAATACATTAAGCTACCGATCATACCTCGATACTTACGTATGTCGACAGATTTGCCTTGTTCATCAATATCAAGCTTGGTTGAAGTCGCCATTGGAGTGCTAAGTGGCTTGATTGCTTCCATGTCAAACTTCTTTAATAGATCCTTTGTGTACTTTGCTTGATTTATTAACGTCCCATTGTTAGTTTGTTTGATTTGCAGTCCGAGAAAGAATTTTAGCTCTCCCATCATGCTCATCTCAAACTCATTCTGCATACACTTTGAAAATTCTTGACAAAGAGATTCATCAGTAGGTCCAAAAATAATATCATCTACATAGACTTGAATCAAAAGAATGTTGGTATTCAACGATTTTATAAACAATGTAGTGTCAACCTTTCCTTTTGAAAATCCGTTATCAAGTAGAAACGAGCTCAGACGATCGTACCAAGTACGAGGGGCTTGTTTCAAACAGTATAAGGCTTTCTTCAACTTGAAAATATATTCAAGAAATTTGAAATCAGTAAAACCAGGAGGTTGAGCTACATAAACTTTTTCTTTTATAAAACCATTTAAAATGCGCTTTTGACATCCATTTGAAATAACTTAAAATTATGAAAACATACAAATGCACATAACTTACGAATGGATTCTAATCTCGTAACTGGGACATAAGTCTCATCGTAGTCGATACCTTCTTCTTGATTGTATCCTTGAGCTACGAGTCGAGCCTTATTACGACTCACTAAACCATTCTCGTTCAGTTTATTTCGGAATACCCATCGGGTGCCAATGACCGGATGATCAATAGGCTTGGGAACAAGTTTCCAAACTTGATTCTGTTCGATTTGGTTTAATTTCTTTTGCATAGCATCTAACCAAAAATTATCACTACATGCTTCTTCAATATTTTTGGGTTCAAACTGCGAAACAAAAGCAACACAAGAAGCTATATCTTTAATAGAGGAGCGAGTACTTACACCCTTGGTAACCTCACCGATTACCAAGCCCTTTGGATGATTAGCCAAGAATCTCATCTCTTTTGGTGTAGTCTCAGGATTGCTAGTTCCGACTTCTTTGCTTGAAGGTTCATCTGATGCTTGATGTGATGGTTCTATATCTCTGTGTGAAGGTTTTGTAGTAGCTGTACTTGGTGTGATTAAATCTTCATTGTCATCATCGTCTAAGTGTTGATTTAGCTCATCAAACTTGACATTGATTGATTCTTCGATGATTATGGTTCTTTTGTTGAAGACTCTGTATCCTTTGCTCTTTGCTGTATAACCTAGAAATATACCTTTATCGGCCTTTTCATCAAATTTACTCAAATTGTCTTTAGTATTAAACCAAAAAATCTTGAAATATTTAACATTTGGTGTTCTATCAAACCATAGTTCATAGGGGGTCTTCTTCGATATAGGTTGAATTAGAACTCTATTGAGAATATAGCATGCTGTATTTACAGCTTCAGCCCAAAAGTATCTAGGTAGACAAAACTGATTTTACATTACTCTAGCCATTTCAGATAGAGTTCTGTTCTTACGTTCCATAACTCTATTTGTTGCGGAGTCCTAGGGCAAGAGAATTCATGCAAATAACCGTATGTGTCACAAAATTGCTTGAATTCTGTATTCTCAAATTCGTCGCCCTGATCACTACGAATGCGAGTAATCATGAACCTTTTTTTATTCTGTACTTTCTTGCAAAAGGTGACGAATTCTGATAATGCGTCATTCTTGCGTGCAAAAAAATAAACCCATGTATATCTAAAGAAATCATCTATAATAACAAATGCATATAACTTACCACCTAGACTAGCAATTCTACTGGGTCCAAATAAGTCTATATGCAACAGTTGTAAAGGTCAAGTGGTACTTACAGCGTTCTTGGATTTAAATACGGATTTGGTAGCTTTGTTCTTTTCACATTCACTACATACCGTATCCTTCTTGAAAGAAATGTCCGGTAAGCCGTGTACCAACTTCTTTGTAGATAGTCTTGAAATTGTATCCGTGTTTGCTTGGCCGAGTCTCATATGCCATAGTTGACTCTCGATGCTTTTGGCCATCAAACATCTACCTGCTTTGTTAGCATCTTCCAACAAATAGAAAACATATATGTTGTCTTCCCTAATACCTTCAAATATAGTACTACCAGTTGAACTATCAAACTATAGTATATTTATCTTTGACGAAGTTAATACCATAACCGTGATCAGCTAAATGGCTTATGCTGAGCAGATTATGTTTTAACTCGGTAACTAGACATGTATCATTAATCACTGGATATGGAGCCTTACCAATGTCACCGATACCGATTATGTACCCTCTTAAATTATTACCGAAGGAGACGTATCCTTCTTTATTCTTCTTCGACAGCGTTGCGAATAGTGAAGCATCACCGGTCATGTGCCGTGAGCAACCGCTGTCGAGGATCCATTTGCTCCTAGCATGTGAAGGGTGTCCCACCTATAAAATAATTTGCAGATGAAACTCTTGGTACCCATTTTTGTAGGTCCTGACTGGTTAGTATTTGGTATCCATGCATAAACATTTAAATATACTAACTTTCTGATTCTACATGCAGAAGATATATGACTAATGAGGCCACAATAATGACATTTAGCATGTTGAGTGTTGAAAGTAGTGTGAGGTGCATGATTGGTAGGTTTTGGTTTTCTAGTATAGAATAATGTATGCCTATTAGTCTTCTTGGTATAGTTTTGGTATGGTTTGGTCTGACAGTGTTGGGCGGTGTTCCGATGATTCGGTAATTGACACGTGTTAGAATAGGAAGCAGCAACTTCAGACCGTTTTTCTAAACTAATTTTCAACTTTTTAGAAGTGTCAATAATCTAGTATATTCATATATGAGTGATTCTAATCTGATCTGTGCACACTAGAGACTCTTTCTCTCCTTAGATAGGTCTTCCTTTAACTGGATGATAATTTGGTCTTTTTCTTCGGATAGCTTAACAGTCTCGTGTAACAACAATTTAATAGAAGAAAGCTCACCAGACTCATTTGAAAAGTCATTATTTCTAACATGATCTAATTGGTCGTAAGTCTTCCTAGTTCACCTTTGTACTCTTTGAGTACCTTCTTAGAGGTTTTATATTTACTATGCAGTTTCCTGTAATCATTAAACAGGTCACTGAAAGCCTCTCCTAGTTGTTCAAAGGTGAAATCATCATAAGGATCAAATAGAGGATTAGTGATTACCTGATCGCAAGCCATCAAGCACACATTTGTAGCGTCATCTGATTGTTCGTCTTCTGAGTCGCTAGCCCACTTTCATGCCATATGCTTGTGTTGGCTTACTTTATTGATGTAGATTTCTTCAGGTAGTCTTTGTCATATTTGCTGCTTTTCTTTGATGATGATGCTGTTGGACAATCTTTCTTCATGTGTCCTTTTTTTGTATCTATAGCAAATAGGATCTTCCTCATTGTTGTTATTGTTGTCTTTTGTTCTCCTGTTAAATCTCATGAACTTCTTGAATTTTCTTACCAGAAGAGCTTGATCTTCAGAATCGGAGTCGCTGCCATCAGAGTCGTCTTGACAGTTCTTCTTGTTGAGCCTTAAGAGCGATCGACTTCTCTGACTTCTCCTTTGGTGTAGCATCTTCAAAGTCTTGAAGTTCTAACTCGTGAGTGAGTAGCTTACCCATGAGTGTTTCCAGAGACATTGTTGAGAGATCATTCACTTCAATGATTGCTGTAGCCTTTGGAATCCAGTTCTTTGTAAGGGCTCGTAGAAGTTTGTGAATCTTCTCATGGTTACTGTAGTCCTTGCCTAGTAAAGACAGAGGATTTACAATATCCAAGAATCTTGTAAACATCTGAGTGACTGATTCACTTGGCTTCATTTTGAACGCCTCATACTCCTGAGTAAGTCTGCTGATCATTGACTCCTTGACTTGTGTTGTTCCTTCGTGGGTTACTTCGAAAAGTTTACACACTTCGTTTGATGTTGTGTAG
>JANAVB010029719.1:0-28869 GCA_029216955.1 Iris pallida
TGGATGCAGAGAGTCCTACTGATCGTGCTATGCGATTGGCTTCAGAAAAACAAGTTGCATTTGATTTTTGTAAAGACAGAACCTGTTGAAGAAGAGATTCCTGAACCTGCTGGGTCTTCCATGCCTTCTAATATAGGCTCAGTTCCACAAATGGCCGATGATGCGCAGGAAATTAGTCAGCCTGCGGTAGAGGCCGAGCATCAGACTGAAACGGCTAATGACTTACTGATTTCAGGAGAATCAGTGAAGGAAGCCACTTCTCTCAATCCAATTGCTGAAGCTTCAGAGAGCGAACAAGTTGACTATGAACCGTCATCTCATTCTTCTGGAGAAGAAACATGGATAGACGATGAATCACCGTCTAAAACACCAATTGATGCATTGAAGACCATTGGTCAACACTCAGGGTTGACACCAGAGCCGGAGAGGCATATAGAAGTTCAAGTTCCGAGTACTTTTGGAGCGGGAAGCAGTGAAATAAATCCCGTGTCAGAAAGTACTTGAACAGACTAAGTCGGACTGAATGATCCGAAGGAAACTGAATATGAACCAGCTCCAGGTAATATTTTATTCATCAAAATTTTGTCTTGTCTCGACTTTATTGTCGTTTAATTTTGATCATGCTTTTTTATCCAACAGCTGTAGGAACTGCACCGGCTATGAGTTCTACTCAAGCCCCACTTGTTCAAACTGATGTGGGTGAGGGAGTTCACATCTGCCGAGTTCTCCAAAAGCACTAACTACTTCAGCTCCAAGAATAGAAGCTCCTCCTGCTCCTTCCCCTATTATTACAGCGACTCCCGATTTTGACACAGGGATAGCAAAGATCATGGGGATGTATTCAGACATTATTTATTCATATCTGGATACATACACAAGACGACTTATGAAGGATGAGACTATGCCCTTTTCGAGTCTTCGAGAGGCGACTAGTTTCCCACGTTCAGCTTTGAGACAGCTGGTTATGAGGCTCAATGTGTCTTCTTTGAACATCTCCTGAGTGAATTAGAAGCAAACATCCATAAATATTGGGAGATTAAAAAGGAGACATTAATTCTATGACTGCAGCTGAGATTGCTCAATTGGAGAATGAAGCTCAAGCTCAGCACATTGCTCTGACAGAATTCCTCGCTCAGTCTTCCAAAGAGCTAATGGCGAAATACGAAGAAATAATAAGTACTCGTCAGAATATGGAACGCCTAGAGCAAGATGAAGCGTCAAAAGCTGAAGAACTTAGAAAGCTGAGGGAAAACTAGCTCGTATTCAGGAGCAAACTGCCTCCGTGGAAACAGAACAATCAAAGATTGCTACTGATCATAAATCTACAGCTGAACACTGTCAAGTTTTACAGCAGGAGCGAGAATTGATGCAAACCAATCAGATTGAAGAGACCAATCGTCGTAGCTCTATATTGTAAATATGACCAACGGATGATTGGAGCAGAAACAGCAGCGAATCAAGAAAGCTCATGAAGAAAAGATAAATAATGTAATCGTTCGTATTCAGGAGATAATTACTCCTTCTAAATAGTTCTTTTACATTTTTATGTACTGAATTTTTGAAATCTAATTGTAATCATTGTTTTGATTCTGATTAAAGAAATGAACATCTTGGCTTGATTTCAATTTGTGGATAATATTTTTGTAGAAAACATGTTCAGAGGTAAATAATACATGACATATTTCATAGAATAGAATATACAAATAAACTTTGCAACTCTATCATGATATTAAACCAAAGATTTTTAGTTTAATACGATTAGATAAAACAGAATTCAGATATAAAGATATCTTTAGATTCTATTTTCCATGACCTTTGGATTCGGAAATCAAAAGACGAGATAGAATACTGAGATAGAAAATTCAGAGGTAATATGGACATGATTTCTATTCAAGATCTTTATTAAAACCACTGGGGATCTAATAAAACAAATATCAAATTCTCTGGGAAGATGATACATGGTGGAATATCAGTTTCCTCTGGGGATAACGATATCGAGATAACTTTTGTAAAGAAGAATTAACTTTGATTTCATATTTGCTGGGGAATGATGAAAATTATACATAATATTTCTTTAAGAATTTGCCATTGATAGGCATCATCATGACTTTCCCATCCATAGAGGCAAGCTGGTATGCTCCGTTAGAGAAGACTTGTTTACTACGAATGGGCCTTCCCATTTTGTATCAAATTTGCCTTTGCTCATATGTGTCATGGTCATAGGACGTCTGACAGTAAGGACCAGTTCTCCCTTCTGATATGCTCTGACTTGACTTTTCGGTTAAAAGCTTTTGAGATTCGGGCCTGATAAAGCTCAATATTTTGTTGAGCATACAATCGTTTTTATCTAGAGCTTCCAATTCTTGAAGTCGAAGACGATCATTGTTTTCTGTTGTAAGTTCATTGGAGATTGCAATTCTGAGAGAAGGAATCTGGATCTCAAGGGGAAGAACACTTCACACCCATATACTAAAGAGAAGGCGTACATCCGGTCGTATTGCGAACTGTGGTGCGGTAGGCCCATAACATTCACCAAGATTCTCGCTCCAGTTGCGTTTGTTGGAAGAAACGAACTTTTTCAAGAGTTTAATGATTGTTTTATTGAAAGCTTCTGCCAATCCATTAGCTGCTGGATTATATGCTGTAGAAGCTAAATTATGATCCAATGATCGTCGCAGAATCGAGTAAATTTCTGACTGACGAACTGCGGTCCGTTATCATGGATAATACGCCGAGGAACACCAAATCGATAGATAACATGATGTTTGACGAAGTTGATAACACTAAAGTTTTGACTTCAGATAACGGGATTGCTTCAGCCCACTTGGAAAAATAATCGGTTATTGCTAGAATAAACCGATGTCCTCTTAATGATGGTGGGTTGATGGGACCAATGACGTCCTGCTCCAAGCTTCAAAGGGCCATGATACCACTGTTGGGTGTAAGAACTCTGATGGTTGATGGATAAATCTGCATGAATTTGACAGGCTTTACATTTCCGAGCATATTGAATAGCGTCAGCCACCATCGTAGGCCAATAATAACCCATACGTCGGATACGATCTTGAAGTTTGGGACCTGGTTGATGAGCTCCGCAAACACCATCATGTGCTTCACGAATTATCTGTTGCTTCTTCACCAGCAATGCATCGGAGAAGACCGTCGGAAGACCAACGATATAATGTCTTCGTCGTATGATTATAATAGAATCTGAGAGATCGACGCCGAAGAGACGCTGCTTCACTCGGATTATCAGGAAGTATATCAATAAAACAAAGTCTAGAAACGGGCATCTCCAGTCTTTATTATGGCTTCTGTTTCATTAGAAAGACATATTCCATAGTAAATCGGAAGAAGACGAGGACATTTTGTCAAACTTTAATCCAGCATTAAGGTTGAGAGATCTTTGTCTGGTTGTGAGGAAAATCCAGCCAAATTATTCTCAACACAGAATGTCTCGATTATAAACCACTATCACTTGCTGACGTTTGATTGGTATAGCTAATACAGCAGCAAGATTAGCTAAAGCATCAGCTTCTGCATTATAGGCTCGCGAACATGTTCAATAAAGAAACCTTCAAAAGATGAGGCTATAGAGAGTGCTGCTCGATGATAAGGTATCAAATCCTGATGACAAACTGCATACATTCCTCTAATCTGATTGATAATAAGCTTGGAGTCTCCATAAACTTCCAAATATTGAATATCTAGATGTTTAGCAAGTTTGAAAGCCGATGAGTAATGCTTGTATTCGGCTACATTGTTTGAACCTGATTGATCCAGAGAATAAGCCCTCTGAATAGTTAATCCTTCTGGGGATACAAGAACAATCCCAATTTCCAGCGACAATATCGCCGTTAGGACCTATTCTAGATGCTCCATCAAAGAATATGCCAGGTAGGATTTCTCTTCAGAAATCAGATTTGAATCCACGACTTCATCAGGAAGCTCATCATATAATTTAGAACCTCTGGAATCGCATGAGCAGCCAGAAAATCAGCAAGAGCCTGTCCTTTAACTGACTTCTGGGGAATATAATGCATATCGTATTGAGCTAACAAGATTCCCCAATTAGCTAGTCTAGAGTTGAGAATACCAGGTTTCTTCATCATAATCCTGATGGGATTCACTCTAGAAATGACGTGAATCGTTTGACCGATAATATAATGCCGTATTTTCTGAACAGCAAACATTAATGCTAAGCATCTTTCTCGATTGGAGAATAACGCGGTTCAGCACCTGTCATTGTGCGACTGAGATAATAAATAGCCTGTTCATGGCCATCTTTATTTTTCTGGGCAAGTAATGCACCAAGAGAATGATCCATGGCTCGAACATATAGAAGGAATGGTATTCCCGAGATGGGAGGTACCAAAACTGGAGGGTTCATGAGATACTGTTTAATATCGTCAAATGCTTTTTGACATTCTTCGTTCCAAATGAAAGATACACCTTTCTTCAGAAGTTTGTTGAATGGTCCGCAGCGTCCTGATAAGTTGGAAATGAATCTCCTGATATAAGCAATTCTTCCTTGAAATCCTCGTAGCTCTTTTAAGGTGCGTGGAGGACGCATCTCTTGAATGGCTTTGATCTTCTCGGGATCCACGTGTATACCTTTAGCGGTAATGACGAAACCGAGAAATTTACCACTAGAGACGCCCAGGAAGGACTTAGTAGGGTTCATTTTAAGTTGATGCTGACGCATTAAATCAAAGATAGTCTTCAAACCTTAGATATGATCCTCCTTTCGTCGACTTTTGACTGCAATATCATCAACATATCATTCGACTATTTTTCGGAGATGTTCGCGGAATATAGTGCTCATTGCTCGCTGATATATTGCTCCTGCATTCTTGAGACCAAACGGCATCACTGTATAACAGTATGTACCGATCGGCGTTTTGAAAAAAGTGTGTTTTTTATCATCTGGGAACATTTTGATTTGATTGTATCCCGAATACCCATCCATGAATGACATTCGTTCGAAACCACATATATTGTCAATCATGACATCTGTAATTGGAAGAGGAAACTCGTCTTTAGGACAAGCTGCATTGAGATCGCGAAAGTCTATACAGACTCGGATCTTGCCAGTCTTTTTAAGGACAGAAACGATGTTAGCCACCCATTCAGGATGTTGTTCCTCTCGAATAAATCCAGAAGCCATAAGCTTGTTGACTTTAGCTTCAATTGCATCCATGATGTCTGGACGAAATCGTCGCTGTTGTTGTTTAATTGGTTTAGCATTTGGCATGATATTGAGTTTGTGCATTGCAATCTTTGGATCTAATCCTGGCATATCTTCGTAACTCCAAGCAAAGACATCGATATAATCACGAATAAGTTTAATCATTTCTTGCTTATCTGTTTCTGAAAGACTTTCACTGATGAATATTGGTTTAGGAGACCCTTCTTCACCAACATCAATTTGGATCAGTTTATCTTCAGTAGGAGGTTCCCTCTGTTCGAACCTGAATTCCCATTGATTATCTAATTTTTGAGCCCATTGTTCCGATTCGGGTGATATTTCAAAATCATCCTCATCTTCATCATTTTCTTTCGGGCCATCAACAGAGACCATATTGATGGATAGAATAGAACGATGGAGATCGCCAATACTCGTGTCAGAATCCCAAGAAAGGGAATCGGAAGATTCAGATCGTTCATCTTCATCGGATTTTGAATCTTCATGGATGATGTTGATAAAAGAAGTAGGAGCAATGTAACCTAAACCACATTTTGTCCTTCCATATTTTAATGGAGGAATTCGAACAGGCATTCTTCTTCCTTTTCCATTATTGAGACTTGTTCTAAAGTCATAACCCATATTCTTGATGATAGTTTTAGATTGCTGACTGTAGCGACGCAGTTGTAACCTTCCAGTATCATCGTTTATGTCATCTTCTTCCAAGTTAGGAGGATTCTGGGGTCCTTTATAAAAGAAGATCGAATTTTCTCCCTTCTTTCTAGCAGGGACCACGAAGTACAATTTTTGTATGGATTCCAATGATATGTCTGTAAAAAGAGTTCGAACAACCCCTATAGTTAGTGACTCTAAGCTATCTAGCAATTGTAAATAACTTTGTACATGATTACAGACATCAATATACTGCAAAGAAGATGCTTCATTAATATTAGATACTGTATTTACAACAGAAGGCTGAGCCTTATCAGACTTAGTCAAATTAATGACAAAAGGGGGAGAGGAAGAGCGATCAGAAGTTTTGTTTCGATTAAGATCGATAACAAAAGGCTCAGAAAAGATGAGCTCCCTTGAAGAAGATCGTGGATAAGTAGTACGTCCACTGACTGGAATGGCTAGAGTATCTGGTCTAGCCTGAGAAGGTAGAGGGGGAGTGGTACGTCTACTGACAGGAATTATCAATGAACTTTGTGGAGCTTGGGAAGACGACACAGTAGTACGTCCACTGACAGGAATTATCAGTGAGCCTTGTGGAGCCTGGGCAGGTGATGAAGTAGTACGTCTACTGACAGGAATTATCAGTGAGCCTTCTTCAGATGATTTAACAGATTGCGGAGGAGTGATACGCCCTTTTACAGGAATAACAAAAGTGCCAACTTTTGCTATCTCATCATCATTATCCATAGCTTGTAAGACTTTTGAGTATTCATCTTTGTACATGCGAGCGTCATTGAAGTAAGCTTCGACTCCTTTGAATGGATAGAGATCTGCAACCTCCTTTTGAACTTCTCCATTATCATCAACATATTTGAAGCACTGATGAAGAGTCGAAGGAACGACATTATGTTCATGCAAGAATGGTCTCCCCAATAGAGCATTGTATGAGCAACCATGATTGTTGATGATGTAAAAAGTAACTTTAGTTCGAAGATCGCCTATTTGAAATTTGAGGCGAATCTTGCCCAAAGGCTCACTTTTTCCTTGATTGAATCCCAAGATGGTAGTGATAGTGCTGGAAAGACTATACACAGGTATCTTCAGTGCATCTAGCATAGCTTTTGGCATAATACTGAGAGCAGATTCTGGATCAATCAGTAGACGATCAACCTTCATAGAATCAATATATCCTGTATGATATAAAGGACGGTCATGTCGATTATCCTCTAGCAGCATATCGTCCTGCGTAAAGGTAATGTTTGGAATAAATTCCAATATATTATGGCAATGAGAAACAGATTCTGTTTCCAACTTCATGAGAAGAGTTAGACAGGTTTCTGCTTGCAGCAGTGCTTCATTTAGAGTTTCTCGAGTCTCTTTAGAGAGGCGTAAGAGCTCGAAGATTGATAATTTAGCTGGGGTATTGGCTAGTTGAGCCAATATATCAAAATTATAAGGCTTTTCAAGTCCTGTAGGAGATGACTTCTTCAATGGTTTGTCGAAGCGGACTTGTTGTTTGCCTTTGTCAGCTGCTGTTGGTTTAGAAGGAACTGTCTCAACAGGAACATTTGAAGGCTCTTCAGTAGAGACTGGTGTTGGAGCTGTAACTGGAGGGACATCAGAAGTTTCTTCAGGAATTTTAGCATAATCTTTCAGATATATTTTTCCTGACCGAGTTCCAGCATGGACTTCAACTTCAGATTCTGGTTCAGGGTCTATAGAAACCATGTTGTAATTCTTTATCTTGCTCTTGGTTCTTTTATGTTTGATGAGAGCTTCATTCCAGAAACCAAGGCCAACACGAGATTGATTGTGCCTCATAGTAATGGCTAAAGGTGCTCGGAGTCCTTTGCCGAGTTCAAACCAGGAGCAGTGGCTAGATCATAACCCATTTTCGCCATCAATTCACGAGATTGTGAACTGTATAGATGAAAAACAGGCTTGTATCTATCTTCAGATTGAGGTATAGATTTTATCTCCGTAGGGAGTGAATTTCCTGCCAAGATGAAAGTAGAGGTTAGGTAAAAATCGGGTGTAAAACTAGAAGTCACATTGCATGACTTAGTCTTCCCGAGCTTCTTTTTAGATGATGGAGTCTTCCGAGAAGAAGAGGAAGATGTCTCAAACTCCGTCATTAAATCCGGGTGAATCCACATGATCTCTCCCTTCTTAGTTGTGACAGGAACAAGTCCGTCATTCTGCGCTGGTGGGATGTTTACAACTTCGAGAGTTGCTTTGGGGATAGAAACAATCCCACTTTCTACCATTAAGGGAGGGAAGTCACCGAACTGCATTGAAATTACATTTGCTGTGACTGTTTTGTCTTTGGGTGTCAGTATCACAGCTCCTGATTTAATCATCTCTTGAATCTTCCCTTTTAATACATAGCAAGACCGGATTGTATGACCCAGCATTCTATAATATGGACAATATTTTGGATGATCTGTCTTATTAGCTTCATCAGGCTTTTTAATTTCTGGCAATTGAATCTTGTTACCCTTGAGCAAGCATTCAAAGATACCCTGAACATCGTCATCGTCAAAAGAATATTCTTCCTTCGGTCGAGGTGGTCTCTGTTGTTGATTTGTTGGAGCTGGGGTAGCTTGAGTAGTTTTTACTTCTTGACTACTGCTTTGGAGATTGACTTCAAGAGCTTCTTTCCCTTTACGATTGTTGGGTCGAGTACTATTGCTAGCACTCTGATTTGATTCCTTGGGAGCCATTTGTACCCCCAGACCTTTGAAGGTCTCAACACTGACTTCAGCAGCCTTGGCACTGACAATGAAAGAAGGCTAATCTTGGAACTGAGTGGACCCTGTCCACATGCTGATAATTGGTAAGAGATTCGACTTGCAAGTGTCGATAGTAACAGCATCGGGAGTTCCGAGAGGCATTTTGAGGGCTTCTCTTCTGAATCTTTCAATGAAGTCCTCGATGGTTTCATTATTTTTCTGTTTAATTCTTATGAGGGCTGACATGGTCATGTCATTAAGCCCTTCATAGAATTGTTCAAGAAACATTTGCTTGAAACCAGCAAATGAGGTAATACACCCGTCAGGGAGACTTCTATACCATTCATAAGCCGTTCCTTTGAGACATCCAACGAACACCCGAGTAAGGAGGGCGTTACTTGGTTGCAGTTGATCAGTCATTACCTCAAAGTGATTAATGAACTGACTTGGGGAAGTTGTCCCATCAAAGAAAGAGATAGTCGGAGGCTTGTATTTAGGAGGATATGATACCTGCTTCCATTCTATCGGGTAAGGTTGCTTGATACCTAACCTTGTAAGCCATCCTTTTGTTTGAATGCCTCGAATTGAGTTTGGAGATTCCTTAACTCTTCAGTAACAATTCCAGAAGATTGGGGAGTTGTAACTTGTTGAGTGTAGTTGGGAGGAGGGACTGCAGCATATGTACCACCCCCAGCTCCAGAATGACTTGGAGTGGGTTGTACAGGAACATTAGATTGTACCCCCGAAATAGTAGAGGGTTCCGGGTTTGGAACAACAGGAGTATTTAATACAACTGGAGGAGCTGTCTGTTGGACTTGCTGAGTTTGATGCTGAGCTTGCATAAGAGTGTGTATAGCATTCAATGTATCTGCCATAGCTTGCAACTGTTGTTTTAAGGAAGAAATTCTTTGTTCATGAGCTTCGGTGCTAGTTGAAGGTTCATGATTGCCCTCTGCCATGTAAGTAGTAATCATTCGAGGAATAGATGATGAAACAGTCTGTTCTGAATCATCACTGTGTGAATCAGTATCTTTCTCGGGGCTATTTACGGGAGTCAATACTGGAAAGTTGGATTCTCCAAGGAAGTCCTCTGTGATCTCCGGATTACCACTTGGATGAGAAGAAGAAGAGACCCTAGCCAAGGCTCCGGTCCTGGATCGGGTGTCGAGATAAACACCATCTTCAGAGTCTGATATAGCATCAGACCGTATGCTACCCCCAATATTTCTGGAGGTCATGTTGACAGAAGCATAAAGAGGTTCATCTTCATCCAATATTGGTTCATACTGAATTCGTTCGAAAACAGATTGTCTTTTTGGTGAACAACAACATTGAATTACAACTCGAGGTTGGAAGTTGCAACCATGCTTTTTATGGCAAATATGAGCAATATCATAGCCTGATGGAGTGTCAATTCTCCGTTTATTTTGCAAATACTCCCGGAGATCTGTAGGAACAGATTGGGAAGTACTTGAAGATAGTTTCTGTGTAGAAACTTGTCTTTTGTTCTTCTGTCTTCTCGGTTCTTGAGTGTATAAAGATTGATTAATTTGAGCCACATAATTTTTGGCATATTCTGCATCAGGGTCTAATATACTTGTCTCAGTAGAACCGAGACGATTCTGATTAAGCTTGTTACGAAGATCCGTAGGAGATCTGACTTTGATATCAGTCTTGGATACTTATAATTTGCCTTTCTCAGATCGAGAAATTTGGAGATAAGGAAGATGGGTATTATTCCGACTGGGAGTCGGTAATAATCCATCTTTGGAGGAATTAGCCAAAAGGCGTTTTCCTTTATTTGATCTAGTAAGAGTACTAGTCAAATTAACTCCAGAGGTAAAGACCTTAGGAGTAGAGGAGTTGACTAAAGAGTCTTTCTTCTTGGTTGGCACAAGATGTGCAAGTTGAGGGGGAATCATTTGTATGTTCTGTGGAAGAGAACCCCCAGCTTGATTTTAAGAAACAGTCAAAGGACTGTATCTGTTAGCATACACTGACTTCAGTTTAGACTTCTGGTCATACGCTGCCTTTTTATTAGCATACGCTGGCTTTGGCTTAGCGTACGCTGTCTGATGTTGGCTTTTGTATACTGCCTTTGCCGTACGCTGCCCTTTAAATGCCATACGCTCAGAGTCATCAATGGCTAAAGAACCGACTGCTGTCGTAAGAGTAGAGGAAGAAGGGACTTTGACATGTCCAGAGATGGTTTTCCTTGTACACGCTGACTTGGTTAAAGAACCAACTTTGTCAGCGTGACTAGGAGAAGCCACTGTTGCCGTGTTCAGAGAAGCCGAAGTGTGCTTAGTTGAAGTTGAAGACGTGTTCTTGTCAGCGTGAGAAGTGACAGAAACGTCTCGGGCTGTTGAAGAAGACTTAAGGACATAGACAGAGCGTCCCTTCTTCTTGGCAGCAGGAAGAGCGGAGGAAGCAGTGCGGCCCTCCTTCGCCTTGAGCATTTCTTCATAAGCAGATTGGTCGAATTGTACAACCATCGTCTTCTTCGTCAAGCCGATCGACGAAGTATCGCATTGAGTTGTTGCTATCTCGTTGGAGGAGACAGCTTTCCCCAGCAGAGTCGCCAATTTGTTTTCCATAAATAAATTCACTTTATTTATTTTGTATCTGAGAAAATTATAACTGTAGGAATCTAATCTAGAAGACGATAACTTTATCCCTTGGACGATGCGATGAAGAAAACTCGAACTTTGAAGAACTTGGACAGCAACTGGGCAATCTCTCTGTTCTCTCTGAAATTGACTGTGTGTCTGATGAAGATAAAGAAACTCTCTTTTATAGAGTTCAGGATAACTGTCCTTAATCATACGCTCAGGTAGTTACTTGACGTGTGCATAACTGCAGGGACGCATGGCAAATTCTGATAGAGACACATTACCGTGCGGTTGAAAGTAGTGGAGCATATTCAGGAGAGATTGATGGCATGAATGCCACGTTGCATAACTTCTGAAGAAGTGGATAACTGAGTGCAGGACACGTAAGAACGTGTGTTAACTGCACGTTGAAAATCGTTTCTGGACACGACTGCTGTGGTACGCTGCCTTAGAAGAAGAGTCATACGCTAGCTTTTGAAGGCACATGTCTTGCATACGTTGACTTGGACAGCGTAGAACCATATAAAGCTGATACGCTCACATTATTAACAGGGAGTCGTATGGAAACTATACGCTCACTTGACAAGGAGTCGTATGGAATCCATACGCTCACTTGGTTGGGAAGGAGTCGTATGGGGTCCATACGCTCACTTAGTTGGAAGGAGTCGTATGAGATCCATACGCTCACTTAGTTGGAAGGAGTCGTATGAGATCCATACGCTCACTTAATTGGGAAGGAGTCGTATGATTGAATAAGTAAACACGTGGCATGTTCGAATAAGTAGACACGTGGCCATCATCAATCTTCTTTGATACGCCATATCTTCCAATAACTGACAAAATCTTCTCGAGCGTCGTGACTGCGGATATAATGGCTGACAGACTGTTAAAACTGACAGTAATGATGGCTTTTACATTTATGAGAGATGCTGAGCTGTCCTCGTAAAAGACAAAACCGACTCTTCGAAAACCTATACGACGGCTAGTCTTCATTGGACAGCTGTCTTTGCACGAAATACGAAGTGTCAGATTCCTCCTTTATTAAATACATGCTGTGCTGTCATCTCAAGAAATATTAAAATATTCACTGAGCGTAAGGCCTTGACTGAGCGTATGGCCTTGAGCGTATGACTTGGACTGAGCGTATGGCTTTGAGTGTATGACTTGGACTGAGCGTATGGCTTTGAGTGTATGACTTGGACTAAGTCTTATGTCAGCGTGTCATAATTTTCACACCCTACAGAAGGTAGGCCCTCGGATGCTGATACTGCTGCTGAAATTGTAGGGGTGGCAGCTGCTGCGGATACTGTGGCTGAATTTGCAAGCGGGGCATCTGCTGCTGAACCTGTAGGTGAGGCCTCTTAGCCGGGCCCGTACTGCCACTAGCTCCCTGAGTGTCTCGCATCCTCTTCTCCTCCAGCCCAAGATCGTCCTCCGCTGTCATGGCTCCTACCAGAATCTGCTCGAAAGTGGCATCGCGGCCGTTCTTGGTATATGACTTGATCTCCCTGATCAAACCCCTGCGGAACCTCCTCGCCTTTTCGGTCTCGGTAAGATCCTCGACGAATCTGCTCAAACGGCAGAACTCTCCTGCGTACTCCTCAATGGTCTGGTTTCCCTGAACCAGACTCTCGAACTGCGCCTCCAAAGCACGAAGTGCTATATCGGGAAAGAATTTCTCCTTGAATAGTTTCTTGAACGCTGCCCAAGTCTGACCGGCTGTACCAACCCTCGGTTCCTTCTGGTACCAGGTACGGGCCAAGTCCTACATCAAACTGGCGGCTACCTCGATCTGTAATCCTGTTGCTATTTGTGCCAATCGAAATATTTCCTTAATGTGCTCTATCCAATCGTCAGCGTATATGATGCCCCCTGTACCCTTGAAGTCTCGGGGTCCCATCTTCTTAAAGGATTGGATGTCTGGAGTCCTCGGCTGATACGGCTGCATCCGGCCTCCCTGTGGCTGAGCAGCCACCAGCTCTACTGTCGTCCTGACCAACTGGTGAGTATTTTGTATGCTCTGTCGGATATCAGCAGACTGGCTTTGCTGTATCTGCTGCTGAGACTCCAAGAATCGCTGGAAAAGGGTAAACATCTAAGCCGCATCTACTGTCCCTGAAGGTAACTGCTGCTGATACATATCTGGAACGACGGAGGAAGACCTCCGGACAGGTGGAGGTGCACTCCCAAAGCTGCAGACGCTCCTATATTAGCAGAAATAGGGGGTGTTGTGGTCCCAGCGTCCACAATTGGACGAGGGGTGGTAGGCCTCTCACCAGCATCTGCTGGGCCAGAGCGATGCGATCGTGTCTCAATCACCATCCTGGAGACAGATCAAACAAGGAATTAATACTGAGATAGAAACGATAATTCAAGGGAGGACAGTTATTCAAGAAAGTATCAGGAATTTAGATGGCAGGGATTTAGTCAAGAGTTTTTCCTAATGTTATTGAGTACCTCAAAAAAATCCTAATCCTACTACAGGCTGTAGTGATACTCTAGTTCGAATACCACTACACAAACTCGACCTGCATGGGCCACCACTAAAAATGTGTCACGACCCGTACCCACCGTGAGGGTACGAGTACGTAACAACGCCCAGCCTACGTCGCAGTGTCGGCGGTAGAACGCTGTTCTAGGTCATGAACTATAACTATCATAACATGAATACTCTCCAAAAAGAAGGCCAAACACAGAGGTACAACTCAATCACAATCTAAGGTAGAATGTAGCACGATGAAATAGATAAGGAAAACCCTCAAACTGAGGTACAATAGAAATAAAATAACATAGTTAAATACTACCAGTCTTAACATCTCTAAAAATATACAAACTCTGGAATCAAGGACAACAACTAAACATGAAAAGAAAAACAGTCTAAGCTATCTATACTAAGCAAGGTATCGTCCTCAGCAGCTGCCTGAACCTCCCCAGGGGTCCAGGTCGTGAGTGTTATCTAGGCAAGCTCCAAAGTAAGGGGTGTAGGGTTCCTCATCATCCTCTATAAAATTTTCAACAGGTCCAGTCAGGACGGAAGCGAGCACAATACATCTCACGCAGACCATAACAGGTTAGAGAATATAAACATGCAAGAGAGTACGATACATGAAACTAAAAGAAAGTACATGATGTAAAAAGGGAGAGAACTGTAATAGAAATATCTACTATAAGTAGAGAGCTACCAGTGACTAGTGATTTACAGTACAAAGTCGACATGTGAACGGCTTGATTTGCACATAGCTATACTAAAGAGGCGTACATGGCTATACTACTTTGGAATTGTTCACATGACTATTTATACTCCTCCATACCCCAATCAATACACAAGGATCCAGACAGGTTATGTTACGTACATGATTTTCACAGGAAGCCCATAAATGGGTACACATGAAGTATACATGAGAGCTCATACATGAGTGCACATGAAGTTCACATGGGGGCCCATAAATAGGTGCACATGAAATTCACATGAAGGCTCATAAATGAGTACACATGAAGTATAGGTTATACATGAGATACATGGAAAACATGACCGATCATGATAGCACATGAGAGTACACGAGCAAGCACGAATGAGCATGAAGCACATGATAAACATGAATAACATGAGAGCGAGGAATACACGATGTACATGAAACACACGACATGATGTATCCGATGCTCCCGAGGGGGATAACATCGCATGAAAGGATCCATATAGTACCAATCCGTGATAATATCGTGACAGCATCAAATAAGGTAAACTAGAGCAGGAATATAATTCTAAGCAAGTTATGAAATGATCAGAGAATGTACTCGCTTGGTATCTGAATGTCTGAAGTAAATGTACTGTCCGAGATGAGGTACCTGACTCCTAATTGGAGCAACACAAGTCAAGATGTATAAAGGGAATAATAAATATAATCTATAATGCATCTGCATGCTGTCTAGGTCAAACTAAGCTAAAGTCAACTCTTGGTCAAGTCTGGGTCAACATCTATTCAAACTAGGTCAATCTTAGTCCAGTCAAGTCTCACTAGGCCTAACCAAGCCTAGGCTAACAACCAAGCACACTCACAAGTCACAGAGAACAAACATACCATATCTAGAAGTATATATTCATCTATGCATTCATATTTTACATATACATGCTTGTATTTATTTGGATATAATCATGCATATAATATTATATCTACCTTGCATCATACACTTCTCATTACACCATGTTCCATTGCATTCTATTGCCTATATGCATATATTCATCACAATATATGCATATATGAAGGCAGCTACCTTACATTCATATTTTATATATACATATATACATACATTTATGCATTCATACATAGATATATAGGTACATAGATATATACATAGGCACATACCTGTTTGCCATAAAATATAAAAGAACAGAACAATTATCGGAGGACCGAACTTTTACTTCACGTTACAAACTCGCTTGTACAAAGAAATCCTAGGAACGAAAATCTAGGTACAACAATCTAAGTACAATTGTTTATTTTAGATTCTGGGGGGTGACGATAGAGGCTCGGGAAGGCGACGGCAGCCCTGCCTTACTCCTTGGACGATCGGTATGCAGCCTTGGCTCCTTGTGAAAAGATGATTGGCGTTGACGAAGAAATGCTCTTCTTACTCCTCTGTTGCTCTTCTGGCCTCTCTCTCTCTGTGTGTATTCTTTTCTCTGACTATTGGGGAGTCTCTCTGTATATACGTATTTTTTTCTCTGAAATTGTATATATCTTTCAAGGGAATGGCACCTTGCTATTTATAATAGTTGGATGTGATCATTTGGGTTGCCAATGATTATCTTTTAGAGATGGCGGCGACTTGGGGATTGGTCCATCTTGGCCATTCGTTTTGATTATGATGAATCTGGGCCATTAGGTGTAGATTACACCAAATCCTATGAGCAATTAATGCTGATTGGAATAAATCTTCCTTATACTGATCTTCTGATATCTGCGAATAAATCAGATCTATTCTTCTGCCACGTGTCCCAGATTTATTGGAATCTGACCCAATCTTTAATGGCAGCAAATCTGAGGAATTAATCGGTTTAGGACACGTGTCCTAGGAGCTGCTGGGGGGATCTGGACCGCATGACTAGTGAGCCGCATAGGAATATGAGCCGTATATGAATGTGAGCCGCATATGGTTAAGCCTACGTGTCAGGGCTGCGTGGGCAGTGGCCCTCACTTGAGTCCTCTAACCATAGAGGAGTAATCCTTGTGGGCCGCATAGGTATATATCCGCCTGGGCCGCATAGACATGATCCTCTTGAACCGCATGAGAAGTCCTCGCTCGAGCCGCATGAGGCTTTCATGACCTGAGCCGCATAGGATGGATTCACTCTGAGCCGCATGAGAAGTCCTTTGTTCGAGCCGCATGAGGCTTCTATGGTCTGAGCCGCATAGGATTTATTCTGAGCCGCATGAGAAGCGAGCCGCATACGAATGCCCACGTGGCAAGGCCACGTGGCATTTTTGTGGCTCTCAGGGGATTTATGTCAGAGATTTCTTTCCTCTTCCCTAGAGATTCATCATTATGACAGAGTCATAATTACCTGCCTTTGTGTCAGGGTTGTCACTTTTCAGAGGGGTCAGCCGTCATGGCAATTAATGCAGCATGGGTCGGAGGGGAGCACTATCAGGCCACGTGTCCTCTGAGCCGTATGGAATGCCTTGGGCCGCATAGCTCCTTATGCCGCATGATTCCCTGAGCTGCATGAGTTCTCTGAGCCGCATGGATCTTTCCTGGCCGTATGAATCATTTCTTTTAGTATTTTCCATGCTTCTACAAGATCTCCTTCAAAGTTTTTAATTTGCAAAATTGAAATACTTTGAATAAGAAGCATGGCTGGATATTCTTCTGGCCGCATATAAAGTCCTGACCGCATGGATATCTTGGCCGCAGGGGACTTTCGAGCCGCATAGTTGCTTTCAGCCGCATGGCCATTTGAACCGTATATGCCTTTTGCCACGTCATTATGCCATACGTGTAGATCTTTTTGGGACAGGATCCCAAGAGCTCAGTCTTTAAATTGCTGGTTTGGCTCGATAGCCGAAGAGTCGATCGCATTTGTACGAGGCGTCGGTCCATAGTTTTCTGTCTATAAATAGAAGGGCATTTAGACAGTCTTCTCTCTTAGACTCTTTTTGACTCAGATTTTTGTCGTGTTTTCTTCCTCTGATCATCAGACAACAATGGCACCCAGGGCTTCTAAGGCTGTGAAGAAGGCTGTGGCGAGGAGTAAGAAATTGGCTTTGCCCTCGACAGTCGTGCCCCCCGTTCGTCTTGACGTTCATATTGCCATCGAAGGTAAGGATTAGGTAGTCGATTTGAAACCCTAACAGATCCTGCTTTACTGTATACTCCAGACTTTGACGTGAACTTCTCAAACTACATGGTCCGCATACACGTCCCATGACTGAGCCGCATGAGGATATACCCCCTGTCTGAGCCGCATGAGACTTGTCTAAAACGAGCCGCATGACCTTTTCTGACTGTTTTCATTTTCTTCGTCTTTGGTTCTCGCAGTATCTCCACCGAATCCTGAGACTGCGGCATCAGAGGAGCCGCAGCCTCTTGTCATCAGCCAAGGATCTTCCTCTGTTAAGGAGGAAGTGAAGAAAGAAGAACATGCACCTGAGGGGGACGACAGCCCTCCAAATATCGAGACTGCTGAGGGTGGCAGCGCTGGGAACTCTATTTCTCCTATTCTGAACGAGGATGCTCTTCACTTGCATCCTTCATATGTGAGATGG
Organism: Iris pallida; assembly: GCA_029216955.1. Classification (NCBI taxonomy): domain Eukaryota; kingdom Viridiplantae; phylum Streptophyta; class Magnoliopsida; order Asparagales; family Iridaceae; genus Iris; species Iris pallida. The sequence goes on from JANAVB010029719.1 coordinate 17,969, forward strand.
TTGAGGGAATGGTACATGCGCTCCTGTAACTAGGATGTAGGGGCTTCTCGTGGATGTCTGTCTGTAGTCTTTGTTTTGTTTCGCCTTTCTTCTTGTCTTCATGAAGAACTCTATTGACTTGCTTGCAATCGTGTGGATGTAACCAATTTCTAAATGAATGGAATAGATATTTGCTTCACTCTTTTGCTTTGTAATAATCCTCTTATTGGAACATTTTGCGTGGACCCATTGTCCCTAACGTACCCTGGTTTTGAATGCGGACAACAAGTTTAAAAGATAGGAACCAATCATATTTACTCATAGGTACTAAGTACATGGTGAGTATGAGGGTTTCTTTGGCGGAGCCTTCCTACTCAGAGGTAATGAGGACATGGCAGGAGTGGGCTCAATAAAGGGTGGGGGTACATAGAACAACTCAGAGGTAATGAGGACATGGAAATTCTACGTAGGGGGTGATTTGTTTTTGGCGGAAGTGGAACGGCTCAGAGGTAACGAGGACATGGCCGTCTTGGAAGTTTGTGGACCCGTTACCTTTGTTGTGCACTGGGAGTGCAGGTATTAGATCCTGAGGGAGGATCTCTTGTAGGAAGAAAGTTCAGCGGTATGATTATACATGACTTTCTTTCAAAAGAGTGACCAGGATGTAAGTTCAGGGGTACCGATGGGTACATAACTCGACAATCCATGAATATTGGAATCAAAGTGTAAGTTCAGAGGTACCAGCAGGTACATGACTTGGAAATTTGGGATTTCTTTGTGGAAGAAGGGCATGAGTTCAGCGGTACATGCGGGTACATGACTCAAAAATCTGGAATATTGTGGGTGCGAGCTCAGCGGTACCAGCGGGTACGTGACTCGGGAATCTGGAGAATGGTGAGTGTGAGTTCAGCGGTACCAGCGGGTACGTGACTCAATGATCTGGTAAACTATGAGGGTGAGTTCAGTGGTATCAGCGGATACATGACTCAATAATCTGGAAATTTAAGGAGTGAATTCAGTAGTACCAGCGGGTACGTGACTCGAGAATCTGGAAAACTGCGAGGGTGAGTTCAGTGGTATCAGCGGATACATGACTCAATAATCTAGAAATTTATGGAGTGAGTTCAGTGGTACCAGCGGGTACGTGACTCGAGGATCTGGAGAATGTTGTTTAAACATAGTATTTCTTCAAGAACTTGCCGTTGACGGGCAACATGAGCAAGTCTCCGTTCTGCTTGGTGAGGCGGTAAGCACCGTTGGAGAATACGGCCTCGATGACAAATGGACCTTCCCACTTTGGCTGGAACTTGCCGGCGGTCTTGTGAGTCATGACCATCGGCCTCCGGACTGCCAGCACAAGATCACCCACTTGGAATGTTCTGATTTTGACCTTCTTGTTGAAGGCTCCTGAGATGCGTGCTTGGTATAGCTCGATCCTTTGCTGAGCTAGGAGGCACTTTTCATCTAAGGCCTCTAACTCTTGTAGTCGACGTCGGTAGTTGTCATCCGTTGTCAATTGATAAGTGAGGGCGACGCGGAGTGAGGGTATTTGAGTCTCTAATGGGAGAACTGCCTCACTCTCGTACACTAGGGAGAATGGCATATTCTCGGTAGCTGTTCGAATTGTGGTACGATAAGCCCATAAGCATTCGTCGAGCTTCTCGTTCCAGTCGCGCTTGTTGGAGGAGACGAACTTCTTGAGGAGTTTGATGATCGTTTTGTTGAACGCCTCTGCTAACCCGTTTGCTGCCGGGTTGTACGGTATCGAAGTGATATTCTGAATACGGTGTTTATCGCAAAACCGATAGAATGCGTAGCTTGCAAACTGCGGACCATTATCATGGATGATCCTTTGCGGCAGTCCAAAGCGGTAGATGACGTGATGCTGAGAGGATGACCTGGGAAGCTTGATTGTCAGTGGTTCAGTTGATGGAGCAGAGCGTGGACTTGTTGGCAGACTAGCGACCCCCAGTTTGGCATTTGATGTGGGGCAAGGAGTGGCTGGTTCACTAGAAGTGTCAGACCTTGCATCGGGGTGCCGACCCTTCCTGGGAAGGCGTATCGTCATGGGCCCGTCCGAGGGGTTGAGCTTCCCTGCTTGTGGTTGGCTGACTCTTGGTAGCCTGATTGTCAGTGGCTCCGTTGTGGGTCTCGGCACTTGGCCGGACCTTGGCAGTCGGATTATCATTTACTCCTCCTGCGCTGAGAGGCTGATTGCGTCCTTCTGCATAGTGGCGGTAAGGGGTGCAGACTTGCCCGATTTGCGAGCTTGGAGGTGGATCGTCAGGGGTCCTTCTGATCCTGTGGCTGTCTCGGTATGAGCTTGTGCGTCTCCTTCATCAAGGTGCCTCTTCGACTTTTCGTATAGGCAGGAGTCTGAGTAGTAGGATTCGACCCCTTTGAAGGGATCGATATCAGCAAATTCTGTCTTCACGAAGCCGTATTTGTCGACGTATTTGAAGCACTGGTGTAGCGTGGAAGGCACGATCATATAATCGTGTATCTATGGGCGCCCCAAGAGGATGTTGTAAGAAGTGTCTGCATCTATGACGTAGCAGGTGACTTCGGATTGGAGTTCGCCAATTTGACACTTCAGACGAATCTTCCCAATAGGGTAGCTCCTACCCGAATTAAAACCGCTGATGGCGGTGCTTGTAGGTGTCAGGCGATGCATTGGGATGCATAAATGATGTAGCAGACCCTTCGGGATGATGCTTATAGAAGAGCCAGGATCAATGTGCATCCGATCCACCTTCACGTCGCCGATGTATCCCGTGTAGTATAGCGGGCGATCATATAGGTTGGTTTTGATGAGCATGTTCTGCGGAGTGAAGACGATATTGGGCATTGCTCCCGTTCAGGCACTGTCTTGGAGATCCACGGGTGAGTCCTCCCCGGTGAGGTTGGATTGAGCCAGATAAGCATCGGCATTTTGGAGTGCTTCGCTCAATGCAATACGAACATCCTTGGAGAGCCTTAGGAGTTCGTATAGTGACAATTTGGCCGGAGTGTTAGCCAATTGTGCTAAGATGTCAAAGTTATAGGGCCTCTCTAGCCCTTGGGCTGCGTCCTTTCGGAGGGATTTGTCGAAGCGAGTCTCCTTCGGCCTAGGCTTCTCGGTCGTCGAAGGCTGAGCCGGTCCCGGAGCATCAATTGTAGTAGGTTGATGATTTTCAGCTGGGCTGTCAACCACAGGTTGGGACTGCGCCCCGGACCGCGTGACGACGGCTGTAGCTTCCTCGTTGTCTGCTGAGATTGTGTGGCAGGTCCTGATTTTTCCACTCTTTTTGTTAGTGGGAGATGGTGTGGGCCGAGTTACTTCTGACACCAAGTCTGGATGGACCCACATGACCTCCCCTCGTGAGGTGGTGAGAGGTACTAGACCAGCAGCCTGTTCCCGGGGAGGTGGAAGATTGGTAATCTCCATCGTCACCAGAGGGACGGGGATTACCCCGTCTTGAGTCTCCGTCGGAGGGAAGCTGCCGAATTGTACGGACACCATATTGGCTGCTACGGTTACTTCTTCGAAGTCGATGGCCAGAGCGTTCGAATCGATGAGGTTTTGGATGTACCGTTTTAGTTGGTAGCAGTCATGTGTAGCGTGGTGTACATAACGGTGGTAATGGCAGAACTTTGGGTTCTCCAAATCAGCCGGCCGAGGCTCCCGCCTTGGTGGAGGAAGCTGAATTCTACCTCGTTGTATGAGCATGTCCAAGATAGGCTTGACGTGGCCATCTTCGAAAGAGTATGTGATCTGAGGCCATTGTTTGTCTGCTGGTTGTGACTCGGGCTTCTGGGCCGTGTCGGCTACCATAGCCTGCTTTCCCTTGCTGTCTCGATTATTGGAGGGGTTACCCCCATTATCGTTGTTGGGACGCTTGCCCTTGTTTTCTCCTTCTGAGATGTGCAATCCCAGTTGGCGAGCCTTCTTCAGTCGTTCTTCGGCGCTTGTGGCACTGATGATGAACGCCTTCCAATCTTTGAATTGACTTTCGCCCATCCAGAGACTGATCGTTGGAAGCAGTCTCTTTTGGCAAATTTCAATCAAAGAGGAGTCTGGATTTCCGGAAGGCAGCTTCATGGCGGTCTGGCGAAACCGCTCGATGTAATTCCTTGTCAACTCCTTCTCCCCTTGGACGACGTCCATGAGAGTGGACATAGTGACGTCCTGTCCTACTTCGTAGAATCGTTCCAAGAACAGGCGCTTCAAGCCGTCGAAGGAGTGGATGCAGTTGTCCGGTAGATTGCGGTACCAATCGAAGTCGACTCCTTCCAATGCCCCGATGAATAATCGTGTGAGGATCGCATCATCATGGGCAGATGGTCGGTGGTGACCTCAAAGTAAGTGATGTACCGACTTGCTGAGGTTTTGCCATCATACGGGTTGATATTGAACGGCTTATATCTTGGTGGGAATGGAACATCCCTCCATTCAGCAGGGTATGGTTGCCGTATTCTGAGATCTTGAGCGTTTTCTCGGGCATGGAACATAGCTCGGAGCTCCTGGACCTCTCTCCTTACTTCTCGGGTCTCATCTGTCACGGTAGGTGCTGTTATTTCGGGAGGATTGTTGCCCGAGTTCGGTGCCGCCGAATTCGAATCCACATTGACCGCAGGGCCCGTGCTTGTTTGACCAGGCGTTCCTCCTTGTAGAGTTGGCAGGGCTGCTTTAATCTCGTCTACAGACTTGGCCAAAGCAAGTAATATGGCTTTGAAATTATCGATGCGCTGGCGATCATTGGAACCACCTTGATTGCTATCTGTCATAAAAACCGTCCTTACATGAGGAGTGATGGAAGGAACGGTGGAGGACGTGCCCTCCGAGTCGTACCCATGCACCGAGAAGTCATTGGAATAGGTGGGAATGTTTTCTTCGGGCTCGGACTCGAAAGGAACGGTATCCCCAGCTTCAGAGCTTGATTCGTCTTGAGAGTTATGGATGTCCTCGGGGACATCGGCGTCTGTCGCCCCTGATGGAAGAGTTGTTTGTCCGGGCTCGGTTCTTTGAAACATCGGATTGTTACAGATGTTCGAAGGAGTGCTACCCCCAGTTCCCTCAACCCCCAACGATGTGGATGATAAATTTCCCATCGCGGTAAATTTCGTCTTTGAACGGGTGTATTGGAATACACCAGTAGAGGACAACCGTTTAGACGGTAGTTTCTTAGCTGTGGTGGTTGATATCTTGGGACTGGAGATGCTTGTCTTTTTCCCTCTCCCTTCGGCGGGGACCTTCTGAGCGGAATTGCAGAAGACAACAGGAGGTGCCTCATCTTCTGAGTTCGGGTGCTGTAGCCTTTGGAAGACGGACGGCCGATCTTCCGTCACTGCCGCGTTGTTGCAACAGCAATTGACGATGATTTGGTGCAGCGATGTCCAAGCTAGGACTCTTTGCACGCTGACACTCTTTCTCTTTTCTTACGTTTGTGGAGGATCGTCTCCCGCAGGTCAGAGGGACCACTTTGTCTGTTTGCCGCCGGGGGCTGGACTCGAGCGGTTGTATACAACTTCCCATCTGAGGCCCGTGTGATAGTCAACGGGACGTCCTGATAGTCAGAGGTTGGGACAGCTGACTGGGCCCGATGAGCCCGCGCTGCCCTAGACTTCCTCCTTTTAGCACTTGTGGGTGCGTAATAGGAGGAGTCCAAGTTGGGTACCACAGAGTCTGGCTTATCATCAAGAGAATTATTAGGGTCAGGACCGCATGAAAGACGGTCGAAGACTGATCGAGAGAAGCGTGAAACGGATGCTATGCGGCTAGAGTTGGGTACCGTGCAGGCTGTCTGCATGCGGTTGTCTTCTGCCGTCGGACGAATTGTTTTTGTACGGCTAGGAGTCACGACCGTACAGGCTAGCCGCATGCGGTTGGCAATTGTGGCCGCATGGGTTTTCTGCAAGCGATTGACTCCTACAGCCACATGAGTTTCATTCGTGTGGTTGGCACCTGTAGCCGCATAAGCTATGCGGCTGACAGATATGGCCGCATGAGTTTTCTTCATGCGGCTGGAGGATGTAGCCGCATGAGCTTTCTCCCTGCAGCTGAAGGATGTAGCCGCATGAGCTTTCTCCCTGCAGCTGAAGGATGTAGCCGCATGAGCTTTCTTCCTGCGGCTGATAACCTTATGCGGCTCGGATTTCATAGAGTTCCTCTTTGCCCCTGCAAGTCCAGCATCATAGTGTTTTCTTCTGCCGGACTTGGGGACAGCAGAGTTGTCTATGATCTGAAGTGGGGCCGCAGGGGAATCTTGCTCGCCGTCTTGAACAACAGAGGGTGTCTCTGCAAGAGCTTCAGCAGGAACGAAGGATCGGGGTCTCCACTCCTTACGGGCCTTCTTTCTGCGGGCTCGCTTCTGGACTGGGCCAGTGCTTTTGTCGGAGAGCATCTCTTCGAACGCCTGTTGGTCGAACCGGGCGACCAACTTTTGTTGAGTGGAGCCAAGCTTGGCTGCATCCGATTGGGTCACCAACTCCTCAGCCATGGAGAAGTTAGTCCCTAGCAGAGTCGTCATCGTGTTTGCCATGAAATATAAAAGAACAGAACAATTATCGGAGGACCGAACTTTTACTTTACTTTACAAACTCGCTTGTACAAAGAAAGCCTAGGGACGAAAACCTAGGTACAGCAGTCTAAGTACAATTGTTTATTTTAGATTCTGGGGGGTGACGATAGAGGCTCGGGAAGGCGACGGCAGCCCTGCCTTACTCCTTGGACGATCGGTATGCAGCCTTGGCTCCTTGTGAAAAGATGGTTGGCGTTGACGAAGAAATGCTCTTCTTGCTCCTCTGTTGCTCTTCTGGCCTCTCTCTCTCTCTGTATATTATTTTCTATGACTATTGGGGAGTCTCTCTGTATATACGTGTTTTTTCTCTGAAATTGTATATATCTTTCAAGGGAATGGCACCTTGCTATTATAATAGTGGAATGTGATCATTAGGGTTGCCAATGATTATCTTTTAGAGATGGCGGCGGCTTGGAGATTGGTCCATCTTGGCCATTCGTTTTGATTATGATGAATCTGGGCCATTAGGTGTAGATTACACCAAATCCCATGAGCAATTAATGCTGATTGGAATAAATCTTCCTTATACTGATCTTCTGATATCTGCGAATAAATCAGATCTATTCTTCTACCACGTGTCCCAGATTTATTGGGATCTGACCAAATCTTTAATGGCAGCAAATCTGTGGAATTAATCGGTTTAGGACACGTGTACTAGGAGCTGCTGGGGGATCTGGACCGCATGACTAGTGAGCCGCATATGAATGTGAGCCGCATATGAATGTGAGCCGCATATGGTTAAGCCCACGTGTCAGGGCTGCGTGGGCAGTGGCCCTCACTTGAGTCCTCTAACTACAGAGGAGTAATCCTTGTGGGCCGCATAGGTATATATCTGCCTGGGCCGCATAGACATGATCCTCTTGAACCGCATGATAAGTCCTCGCTCGAGCAGTATGATGCTTTCATGACCTGAGCCGCATAGGATGGATTCACTCTGAGCCGCATGGGAAGTCCTTTGCTCGAGCCGCATGAGGCTTCTATGGTCTGAGCCGCATAGGATTTATTCTGAGCCGCATGAGAAGCGAGCCGCATACGAATGCCCACGTGGCAAGGCCACGTGGCATTTTTGTGGCTCTCAAGGGATTTGTGTCAGAGATTTCTTTCCTCTTCCCTAGAGATTCATCATTATGACAGAGTCATAATTACCTGCCTTTGTGTCAGGGCTGTCAACTTTTGAGAGGGGTCAGCCGTCATGGCAATTAATGCAGCATGGGTCGGAGGGGAGCACTATCAAGCCACGTGTCCTCTGAGCCGCATGGAAAGCCTTGGGCCGCATAGCTCCTTATGCCGCATGATTTCCTGAGCCGCATGAGTTCTCTGAGCCACATGGATCTTTCCTGGCCGCATGAATCATTTCTTTCAGTATTTTCCATGCTTCTACAATACCCACATAGGTATATAGATAGGTTTATACATAGATGCATATCTATATACATATATATATATATATATATATATATATATATAGAGAGAGAGAGAGAGAGAGAGGTACATACTTGCATACATTATATTCATAGCCTACATATATACATATTTACATAGATTCATATATGTATATATACATATATATTTACATAGATATAGAGAGAGGGTTAAGGGGTGAAAACATGTGTGTGTATGTGTGGAATGTTAACAGGAATGAGGGTGGGTGTTCAGATTTCCAGGGAACAGAGTGAGTGTGTAAAAGGATAGGAAGACAGTGGGGGGTGTGGTATGTGAAGGCAATGGTGTGTGTGTTTGTGCAAGCTAACAGTGTGCCTACGTGACAGGGAATAGGAAACTGAATCAGTCTGTACAACCTGTGTGAGTGTGTGAATAGAGGCCTGTGTGTGTGTTTGTAGAGGAGGACTGTGTGTGTGTACACAGGTTAACACAAATTCAGTTCACAGTTTTGAATCAAAACTCAGTTTTAACATGTGAACCCAAAATCGATTTCAGCTAAAACAACTTGAAACTTCTTTAAATAATTCTCAGGAAGATGTGATTTAGTACTCAAATCCGTGTCAATGTATCAAGTGTTCAGTTAGCTAAGGTTACTACAGTGCACATGAAGTTAGATGTAATGTAGGATAGTTAAAGAATGCTAAGTTCAGTTCAAACACAACCCAGGTTAACACATATATACGTTCATAAAATTCCAGTTTTCAGAATCAACCTAAAACTCAGGAAATCAATGTGATACTTGAGTGTTCTCAGGTTTTCGAAAAATGACAGTTAACACAGTGTAAAACTCCAATTCAAAACATGAACTCCTAATGCCAATCCAACCAATCATTTAGATAAAACCAAACATGTGTAAACGAGCTAACAAAGCAATTAATCATCACAACAAAAATCAAGTTTAAATTTTGAAAAAATGAAAGGAACAGTAAGTATCAGGAAGTTGAGAATTGACAGTTCACATTCCATTCAAAAAACTAATTCGAAGCCCAATTCTCAAACACCAAACCTAAATCATTATTTCAGCAATCTAATACACATGTCTATGAATTAATTCTTCGTAATTAACATCACAATTCAGTTAGGAATCAATAATTTCTAGAATTCGAAAACAGGGACTATGTATCAGTGATTCCCATTTCAAACCCAAAAATCAATAAAAAATCAAATTGAAAGTTCCAAACAGGTTGTACACAAGTGTTCCTCACATCAATACGTGTCATAGGGGTCCATTCGTGTCCAGGAAACTGGACACAGTCGTGTCTAAACAAAACACAACACAGACACAAGAACTGTGCACTCAACAGCGTCGTGCACGCGTGCACGTGTGTCCAGTGCACGACACAGGCCACGTGGTGACACGTGGCCATGCACACGTGTACGCCTAGACTAGGGGGACGTGTCCATGTGCCTGTCCCGTGTCCACGTGGTGTCCAAGTGTCGATACGAGACCGTATCAGTGGACAGTTGTGCACGTGTGTGTGTGTGTTTGTAATTTCAGTATGGGTGGATTTTCTCCGTGCACACTAACGAGAACCCATAAAACTTTGTAGGTGTCGTGTCAGTCACTAGGAGAACGTGTCCACCGAATTTCGTGACCTGAGTCGCCGTGTCTTGTCCGCAATGGCACCCGAGCAGCAGGGCAGTCGTACGAGCCCCGTGCGGTGTCTCGTATTACGTGTCCAAGTGTCAAAACAGTGTCCAAACAAAACTAAAATCGACTCAGTCGATTAGGGTTGCAATATACACCTATTAGGCTATATGTACATGTAATTTGTTTTGAAAATAAACAATATTGAATTCACTCAAGCATTTCATCAAACACCTTAAATAACACATAGACACGTGTCCGATACAGACACCAAACGGACACAAAATCCACCCAAATTTCAGGGACAGCTTGGGGACTCCTAGATCTAGCCCTAAATGCAAAGAAAATAGAAATTAAATCAATTTGGAGAGTTTTACCTATAGGTGCAAAAAGCATGAAAAAGCTCCAAATGGGGGATTCTTTCTTGCTAGCTAAATGCTTCCAAATTGTCCCAAAGCTGGGATTGAACTCCAAAATCAGAAAATAGGAGAGTATTAGGCTCTAATGCAAGAAACTAGAGTGGAAAAGGATTTAAAATGAATAATCTATGGGTTGGGAAAGAATGGACAAACCTCTTTCTTCAAAACTTGGAAAAATTAATAAAAGAGACAAGAACAAATGGAAGAGGCATTAAATAGGTGTGGGAAACCCTAGGTTGGCTGCCGTGGGTGGGCTTGTTGGGGTTTGGGCTTAAGTCATGGGCCTATGGCTCAATTTCATAAGTCATGAATTGGAAAAATCACAAGTCATTGAGTTAAGTCATAAGTCATGAACCCATTCCACTTAAACTTAATCTTCCGGTTCCAGAACTAATTTCTAATGACTAAAATAGGTTAACCTAGGTTAGACTAGGGTCACCATGGCTAGGGTTAGCTTCTAGGCTAGTCTACAAGTCTCAAACTAGTAAAGCCCAAACTAGGAATCACCAATCCAATAAATAATTCAAATAAGTCAAAAATGACCAAATTACCCCTAGGCTAAAAATGATAATTAAATCATCCTAATGACATGGTTAGGCTCTAGGTCATGTAGTCTCTAGGATTTCACTGGCAGCAAATCAAAATCACAAGTCATAAATTAAACCATTTTTAAATAGTTTAAAAATTATTAAAAATCACCAAAAATCATAATATGAAACAATATCAATAAATAATAATTATAATTACAAAATTTCAAAATTACCCTCATTTGGAAAACAGGGTGTTACAGACATGAACAAGCTATTACTTAAGTCGCATGATGATCGGCACCGAGCATAGATACAATCTGGTTGAGAAGGAATTTCTCGCATTAATCTTTAACAATTCAAAAAGATATGTATGTAATGGGAC
>JANAVB010029720.1:0-16641 GCA_029216955.1 Iris pallida
TTGTGATTTTCTTCTTTCTGCTCGCTCCATCTTATTGAATATTTGCAGTAAGTATATGTTCAAGCACTTTCTTTGCAACTGGTTAAATTCAGCTAGTCATTCCAGCCTATCAGTTTTTGATGTTTATACAAGTATTAACACTTGGTCACATCCACAATGATCAGAAAATCTGTAAATTTTCCTGATGTAAAATTAAGGATCCATATTAGTATTAAGTAACTGGCGAGGAGACCCCGCAGACATTATGAATGCTCAAACTAATTTCCAGCAAACAAACAGCCTAGTTTTGTATTTAAGAGTTAAAACATGCTCTTGTTATTGATCTTTGAATAATAATATGATTAATTTTTGGAAAAACTATATTTTCTATAGATAGGGGTAGGAGTTCAATTATCTTTTTTTTGCTATACCCATTATAATTACCTCTTGTAGATACAGTTTAATTTCATAATGGCTGCCGTTCCATATTACATAAATTGCTCTTTGTGGTGTCATTTTGTATTCGTTTCATATGAATTTTTCGAAATGTGGTATTAGAAAGTAGACATGGCATGAGGTCTTCACTCGGGACCTAAGATATGGGACCTCCGAAAATCGACATCAAGATATGTGTGTGCTACCAAACGCGATTTGCATCGACCTCCTAACTGCACATGCATCGGTCTGCCCTCATGTCCTACATGCATGTAACATGTGCAATGCAAACTTTGGAGATCTACTGTTATCTAGAGACAGATCAACCATCATATATATGATACATATGTGCAAGACAATGACATATATAGGCTCTACTATTTTGTCTAAAAATTCAAAACATAAACATAGGTAAGCAATGTTACATGCACCTAGCCAGCTAGCTACATCTAACATGGAAACAAAAGGTTCAGTTCTTGATAGATTTAAATTTCATATATCACTTCTATCATCATCACATTGCTTCAACAGAGATGGGGTGAGATATATTTACATATGTATAGGTCAAATCCCAATCTCTGCAATGCTCTGCAAGGCTGGCCTCCACTGGCCCGTCCGCGGCACCGGCCCACTAATTCTCGTGCCGCTGCTGCTCGATCGATCGTCTCCGTCTGCGTCTGCGTCCACCACCTGGCCCTCCACTTCCTGGACAATGAAGGAGAAATCACACGAAGAAAATATTTCCGTCACTATCATGTGTTTTGTGTCCTAGCACAATTGTAGTGACCAACTTCAAGTTGAGGTCAAAAGTGATTCTATTGCAGCTTATATGGCTCTTTTGTTTGTTTGGCAAATATTGGACCACCGCTCGAAGTGCAAAAGGAGGCTTCTAGTTTCGGTTCTTGCTTTACAAATGATGCAAAGATTCTTTAGAGTTTGGAGCTTTCTCCCATGGCGAGATCGAAAGGTGTTACAAGATTCTTTAGTACATTAGTGATTGAAAGAGAAAGAAAGAAAGGTGACCGGGATTGGCCACACACATTCCCTGTTCTTTTTATTACACTTTACTATTGCTAGGTCTGCTTTGTAATTGTAGTGGTAGCGGTGGTTACGAGGTGTTTTTAGAATACCGGTCATGAACGGCTATGAGGGTCCGATTGTGGATGATTTTTAAGTAGCCGCATTTAAATTTTAAACTAGTCCAATCTATGCTTGGTAATTCATAACGAGCGGTTCTGAATTTTTTTTACACGGATAAAACTAAATAGAAAATGGTATTAGTAGTTATAATTATATATTTTTGGTGAGGATATAAATGGAATAAAATAACAAAATTTTTCAAAATCTACCGATTTAGGGTGTTTATAAAGTCATCCAAAGTTATATTACACCGGTTTTGGGAGGTTTTTTTGAGCCCATCAAAACTAGTGCCTCAAAAAAAATTAACAAGCAGAAATTTTCATAAAACGATCGATTCAAAAACATCCCAGAACCGATGAAAACACCGTTACCAGGCAGACCCTTGAAGAAAATGATTCAAATAGTCGATGCCAAGAATTTGGAATGAAACCTTTGTAGACATTTATTTACTATATGAGTTAATTAACGAGAACAAAATAGCAATACTTTGCTCAATTACCATTAGCTTTTTTCTACTCCTTTACAATGACACATGGGCCAAATACAATGCTCCTTTGGTCCCACATGTCATCGAGTCGATCAGTGGATCCAAAATAGTGAAGCATTTCTCATTGTGTGGGGATGGTTAATATTGGAACCTTGTTGCTGATCGATCAGTGGATCCAAAATGAATGCAGACTTAGAACTTGCATAAACCGACAATTCATTAATCGAAAGAAACCTCATAGAACCGTCTAAAACATAAGGAAACTGACAGAAGCACATAAATACACGTTGAATGATCAAAATTGTTTATATAGTTTAGTTTGTCATACACGTACGATCGTTTTTATAGATAGATAATCATGTTCTTTCTTTTGTTAGAGTAAAATTAAAGAAATTGAAACTTAATTGTTTTCACGAGAAAGAAAGAACATGGTAATTGTTGATTTCGTGGTGAATTCTTCTCTTATACCTACCTAATATATATGTATTGTTGAAATGCGTGATGAATTAAATTAAACAAAAATAATATTTTGTCCGCAGTTTGTAACGGCGGACGTGATCGCCAGTCAACGTGACGGCCATCCATTGACCTCCTTGCTATCTCCGGACCCCATCCGGACCGGAGTGGGCAATGGCCGGCGGTCACGTCCGCGGTTACAAACCACAGACAACTTACCAGCTCCGTAAATTAAAACGTAATATATATTTGTTTTACACTAGTTATTAATCTTCACCTGAGCTGAACGCTCTGCAATATTCTCTGTTCTTCTTTCCCTTTCCCTTTCCCTTTCCCCTTCCCCTTCTGATCTCTTTGATCGCCTCTTCTCCTTGTCGCCGAGAAGCAATCTGCTCAGCTTCACATGCTTTTTGGTAGCAAACTCTTTCAATACCTCTGCCAAAAAAATTGATGATTACTACATCAAACATCAGCAGCTAACTGTTGTTTTTGAAATCGAAAATGATATTTTGCCCTCAGTTTGTAACCGTAGATCGGAAACCAATGGTCGGCCGTCACATCGGCCGACGGTCACGTTCGCGATTTCAACCGCGGGCAACGTAGCAGCTCCGTTTTGAAACACATGCATGAATGATTTGAAGTTATAGAAAGTAAAGCAATAAACCTTGGAAGCTAACGAGCCTGTAGACATGGCCAAGATGGAGGGTGTCATCCGGACGGAGCAGCTTGAGATACTTCACCGGAGCAATGGCAGTGGCGGTGGCGGTTGCGGAGGAACAGTGATTATAAGTAGTAGTGTTGATGTGGGTGGTGGTGGTGGTCTTGGAGGAGGTGACGATAACCGCGACGTAGTGGCCGGGGTTGGAGGTCATGACTTGGTTTGCGCTAACGGAGCAGTAGAGCCTCTCGAGGCGGCCGCATGGGTGCTGGATCACCACTGTTGCTGCCTCTGCTGCTTGGCAGTTGCCCATCTCTCTCTCTCTCTCTCTCTCTCTAGGAAGGAAGAGATATGGGTTGGTAACTCCTTGCTTCTAGTCAAGGCCGGGGGTTATTCTATTTGTAGCAAGCTCTGTAATTAAATTAGCTAGGAGAAGAAACGGAAAGCGCATATTAATATCTAGCTAGCTATTCAGCAACAATCCATAATAATACATCAGGGTTTAGGTCTCAAAATCATTGTTCATTGGTATAGGTGATCAGTGATTTCGAGATTCAAACCCCTAACATTTGACAATTTCGAAACGCAAATTCTAATATTCATTATTATGTGAGGCCCTGTTACTAAATCTCCCTTTCTTTTTCTTTTTTTTTTTTGTTTCTTACGTGACTACATCCTCTGATCGACTGGATTGGTACACAGCTTATTTGGAAATATATAAGTCGCTTCTGCTTGTTACTTTTGAGCAGCATGTTTGATTTGGTATTTTCGGATACATTTCGATCGGTACGATGCACAAAGTTCCTATTCGAAGATCCGTGTCAGCCTTCTCCAGACGATTAGCTAGATCGCTAACACGAGAGAATAAGAAAAATGTGGAACAAAAGAGAGATTGGAAGATTGAAAACTTCACTATACTAGAGAGAGTTTATAACTTCTTGAGCTCTACACTTATTTATAGTGTCTCAAAAGGCTTACATGAAGTTTATGAAAATAGAATATTTCAATAATTATTCTAGGTCCTAGATATTTCTAAGGAAGACTCTCGAACATCTAGAATGTTATGGAGACTTCATAAATCTTCAAGAAAACTCCACCAGGTTCTGGAGGATTTCAAAAGCTTTCAGAAAAATCCTAATCCATAGATGATTATACAGATCCGTCTCGATAGAATGAAAAATTTTGTGCGTGACAACTTTTGGTCTTCTTTTTAATATCCTGGTTTACTTTTCAGACAGCTCTTGCAATCAGAAAAAATCTATAATTTATCTAGATTCGAATCAGAATGTGAGTATATTATTCCTTCCATCTAGTTAACGGTGAAAGTTGGGATCAATGAAGAACAGTAGATCCGATCGACATACAACTTAGAATGCAGCATGTGTACTACAAATCCGGTTTCATAACGAGTGTAGTTTCCGAATGCACATAATTATTGAAAATAATAACGAAAGAACCAGAGCAAGAGGAAATATGGATATAGACGAGTGAGGCGTGTTCCTGTGACTATAGTGCCAATTCACTGTACTGTGAAGTGACATCTTTCATTCGGAATATATCTATATATATATATATATATATATATATATATATATATAGAGAGAGAGAGAGAGAGAGCAAATGACCTCTAGTCTAGTGGTTAAGAGAGATGCATGTGGTCTGAGTGGTCAGGAGTTCGATTTCCAGTGGGAGCGATTCCAGAAATAATTTACCTGATTTCAAAAATGCCTATTTGGCTTTCAAATTTTTTGGATGATATCATCTTTCATTATGTGACATATAACATGGCTAATGATAAAACAGTTGACATGGCAAAATTAAACATGAAAATTAATATTAAGTTAAAATTAATATCAAATTAATATTGATATTAACATTAACATTAATATTAACATTAAAATTAATATTAACATTACATTAAAATTAGCATTAACATTAACATTAAAATTAATATCAATATCAAATTAACATGAATATTAATATTAACATTAACATTAACATTCATTTTAGCATTAACATTAAAATAAATATTAACATTAAATTAAAATTAGCATTAACTGTAGGAAATAATAATGCCCTTCCTTTCATTGCTAGGGTTTGTTACAATATATATAGTGTCTACATTTGGGCTTATGGATTATGGGCCATATTTACATTACAAATATAATCTAACAATCTAACACCCCCCTCAAGTTGGAGCATGCAAGTCACAAATGCCTAACTTGGGAAGGAAAGAATCAAACACATGCTTTCCAAGGGACTTAGTAAAGATGTCATCCAGTTGAGTAGAAGTAGGAACATGCGAGGCTATTACGGTGTCATCTCTAATTACATCGTGAACAAAATGCAAATTCACCTCAATATGCTTACTGCGCTCATGAAATACCGGGTTCTAAGCCAGGTGCAGGACTGACTGACTGTCACAATACACCGACATAGCAGACTCCTGACGAACGTTCAAACACACCAATAACTCCTTCAACCATTTCAACTCACAAACAAGCGCAACAATAGATCGGTATTCAGCTTCAGCGGAAGATCGGAAAACAGTTGGTTGCTTCTTGGTCTTCCAAGAAATAGGAGAACCCCCCAGAAACACCAACCAGCCCGTAACAGAGCGGCGAGTCAAGGGACAACTTGCCCAGTCGGAATCACACCAACCAGAAAGACAGAGATCACAATCAGCTTTCAAAAGAATACCCTGTCCCGGTGCATGTTTGAGATATCTGATAACTCTCAAAGCAGCATGCCAATGATCTTGTCGAGGCTCCTGTAAGAATTGAGACAAGATATGCACAGCATAGGCTAAGTCAGGGCGAGTAAATGATAGATAAATCAACCTCCCAACCAGCCTCCGATAAGGCTCTGCATCCTCCATCTTTGGACTAGTCGATTCTGCCAGCTTGTGATTGGGCTCCATGGAAAAACCAGCAGGTCGAGATCCCATCAAGCCGCATTCTGAAATGATGTCTAAAGCATACTTCCTTTGCCACAAGAAAATTCCTTCTGCACTCTGAGCCACCTCTATACCAAGAAAGTACTTCAACACACCAAGGTCCTTCATGTGAAAGCAAGAAATAAGGTACTTTTTTAAAGCATCTAAAGCACATGAGTCATTATCAGACACAATCATATCATCCACATAGATCAGAACATGCAACTCTACATTTCCTTTAAAAGAGAGAAAAGAGAATAATCGGAATGAGATCGAACAAATCCATAGGATACTAGAGAAGCAGCAAGCTTAGCAAACCAACAACGTGGTGCCTGTTTCAATCCATATAGAGATTTACGCAGGCGACACACTTTATTGGGTTCATTATGCGAAAAACCTGGCGGCAACTTCATATACTTCTTCTGTCAGATCTCCATGAAGAAAAGTATTGTGCACATCCATCTGGGGCAAAGTCCAGCCTCTCACAGCTGCAACAACCAAGAACGTCTGAACTGTAGGCATCTTAGCTACCGGGGCAAATGTCTCTGAATAGTCTGTGATGATCATAGTTCGTAATTATGTATTTTAGAATACGTATACGTATCTGACTCGTATTGCATGTCTCCTGGCTTGGTTCGACTTGTTTGGGTTGGCTTGGTTCGGCTTGGGTTGCTATTGGTTCATCATGAACCAATTGGAGAACCCTTACCTACCACCACCATCTCCATTTATTAACCCAACACTCTTTCTCTCTCTGTCACCCTCATTTCCGTATTTCATATTTATACTCGTATCTGGATTTTTGGCATGTATTTTTATTTTTCTCAAACTTGTGGAATTTTGGTATTTCTCGTATTTTGGTTTTGGCAGGGCTCAGTTTTTTGGGGATGGACCGGTTTGGTTCGGTTTTATGTGTTGGAGTACCCTAGCCCTATGCTACACCCTCAACCCACCACAACTCCCCCACTTTATAAGTCCACCAACCTCTTCTCTCTCTTCATAACCACCATTAGTTTCTTCTTCTTCTTCTTCTTCTCTCTTCTTCTTCTTCTTCTTCTTCTTCTTCTTCTTCTTCTTCCTCCACACAACTCCCCAACCCTTAGGCAAGTGCATCTTGCCACTACATGAAACCATATTTTCTTTGTCCATTTGCTAGACTAGGACATGGTGATCAACTTTAGTTCTTGGCATTTTGTGAATTGGAGCCTCCATTGTCCTAGATCTAGTTATTCCTATTTTCGGATTTTTGCATGTTTTGATCTATTTCGGTTGGAGTTTTGTGGGTTCTGATGTTTCTATGTGGAAGAGCATTCAATTCCACCCAAGTTGGAGCTTTGGAAATCCGAATTTGGAGTTCGAATGGCCAAGTTGTGAGCTTTTGAAGCTTTGGGTTCAGCCATGATGTTCTTGCTGTCTGGAGAAGACAGTGAGCAGTGTGCAGAGCTGTTTATCTTACGCACACTGAGCTGCGTGCGCTCTTTAGCGTGCGTACGCAGACTTGGGTACGCTTTATGTTGGAAGCGTGTCTCCTTGAGCGTGCGTGACTTTTTACCTACGCTGCTCCCTGTAGCGTGCGTGACTTTTCACCCACGCTGCTCCTTGAGCGTGCGTGACTTTTCACCTACGCTGCTCCCTGTAGCGTGCGTGACTTTTCACCCACGCTGCTCCTTGAGCGTGCGTGACTTTTCACCCACGCTGCTCCTTGAGCGTGCGTGACTTTTTACCTACGCTGCTCCCTGTAGTGTGCGTGACTTTTTATCCACGCTGCTCCTTCAGCGTGCGTGACTTTTCACCTACGCTGCTCCTTGTAGCGTGCGTGACTTTTCACCTACGCTGCTCCCTGTAGCGTGCGTAACTTTTCACCCACGCTGCTCCTTGAGCGTGCGTGACTTTTCACCTACGCTGCTCCCTGTAGCGTGCGTGACTTTTCACCCACGCTGCTCCTTGAGCGTGCGTGACTTTTCACCTACGCTGCTCCTTGAGCGTGCGTGACTTTTTACCTACGCTGCTCTTTCAGCGTGCGTGACTTTTCGTACGCTGCTCCCCTGACCCCTTGTTTAACCCATTGACCCTTGGAGTTTTGGTTTTATTTCTTTAAGCTTGGCTTTTCTATGGCCCTGTATATTGATATTTTATTAGATATTTTACGTCCATTTTATATCCTTACGCCTTTTGTCATGAACTTGATTTTACTTAATATGTTTTGGATGACTAGTGCACATGGCATGGTATGACCAGGAACTAGCATAACACGACAGTGACCCGTAGTGGTGCACTCCTGACATGACCGACCTGACATGATAGTGGTCCGTCGTGGCGTACTCCTGACAAGTACCCTGACATGATTAATTTTAATGCTGTTACTTGACTTGCCTTGACACCGTGGGTAGTCTTCTTCGCTTGCTTGTTAAATCCACTTGTCCTGTCGTGCATCATGTCTAGGATGGGACTCCTGAGTACCACGGTCAGGAGTACCTACTAAAATGGATTAAGGTTAATAACTAGAATAACTCAGTAGTCATGAAGAGATGACACAGCTACAGGCAATCCCGTTACCTGGGCGCTCTTGGGATCTGTAGCCTGCCGTCGAGTAGGGCACATTTCCAGCACACCGTCGCGTGTTGCACCCTCTAAGTCACCTAAGGGTACATTTGTCTCCTGGGCGATGTACCCACCTGAATTCAACCCTAATTTTCGACCTGGGTAACCTGGATGGTCTGCAGGACTTGTGGCTGTAGAACAATCTCACTGCATCTTGTTAGTAATTAGGCATGTGATATCCCTAGTTAGTTAAAGTAGTAAGCCGTAGGATCTGCTTGGCCGTGATTGATTGAATGAGGTATAACCAGTCTAGTCATGTCTTGATCCCATGCAAGATTGCTTCCTGTCTTGATTACTTACATTACTTATCTTGTCGATAAATGGTGGAAAACCAAGTTCTGTTAAGATGAAGGGTTACAACCCCGGTCCTTGTTTGGTTTACGGGTTGTAACCTGGCTATCGGAATAGTTCCATGGTTATCTCGTCGTATATCATACTGATATGTTTTTCGTAATTCTAGTTTTAATATTAGATTTTCTTGTGCTTATGCTGGCTTTTGTTCTTATTTTCGTGGCCCCCTTGTGGCACTTGCTCTTTCTGGGTTGACCTAGCTGGTTTTGTGTGGCCAGATTTCGGAGCAGCTCCCGAGGATCTACCAAGCTTCCAGCCCAATGGTGGCGACTAGAAGGAACCCGGGCTACGAGTGGGTTTTTTATTTTGTTTCGCTCACTCTATTGTAAATTTATTCTTTTGAGGCGTTTAGCCGACGAGCACCTGTTAGCTCGATGCACTTTTACTTACTGTCTGCCTACGGGCTGTAAACATGATTAAAATCCTAGGGTTGATCATGTATGACTTAACTCTTGCTAGTCCGAACATTTTATAATGACTAGCTTCATGATCAGCTGAATATGTGATATTTGGGACGCCTTATTATTGTATATTTAATGATCATACATCTTGCGACCTTACTTGCTTGCTTGTGATTGAGACATTAGGCTTGTTCATGACCATAAGAGACTGTTGGCTTGTAGTAAACCCTCATATTTCTAGACAGCCGTGACCGTATATCGAGGTGGCTCCCATTTCAATATACGTAGCTGGCTATGTCTGCCCTGCTCTCCAGTATTCTGGTTCTGGGGCGTGACATGGTTTAAGTGGTAGCCCATGCAGGTCTTGTCAATCAAGAAATGTGAGGGTTTACCGAATAGATGTCTCAATCAGTATTCGCCCTTGATCTCCGCCCGTATTTTCAAATCCCTGAAATTCTTGCCCTGATTACATGCTTGTATCGTTGATCTGTCCTGGTCCTTCCTTATTGTTTCCCTGTGTCGTTTTCCTTAGCGGCACTGTACCTGACCCTGCCGATCAGCAAGGAAGAGCACCTCCCGTGGACCAGCAACAACCTGGAGATCAAGCCCAGCATTCCGGAGTCGCCTCCAGAGTGATACCTACTGGAGGAGAGTCACCAGTTTGGCCCGTCCAGCCCACAGAGCCAGATGATGGTACCTTGGTAGGTCTTATCAGGACCTTGATAGCCTCCCAGGATCGTCGAAGCGACGCCCTGCACCAGACAGTTCAAGATGCTTTTACCCGAGCGGACATCCAGGGAACCAGGCGGCCAACAGCTTCAAGCGCTTGAACCCTCCTTTCTTCGACGGCACCGAGGATGCGATTGCCGCGGATGCATGGCTTCAGAATATCGAGGTGATTCTGGAAGCAGCCAGGACACCTGAGAATGAGAAGGTGGCGGTGGTACGCCTGTAATTGTTGGACTTGGCTCGTAGTTGGTGGGCAGTGCAAGCCATGGGATTGGTGGCACCCATTGCTTGGGCAGTATTTAGAGAGAGATTCCAGACGAAGTATTTCGATGCTGTGGCTCGGTACGACCTGCAGACCAGATTTACCAACTTGAAGCAAGGAGGTAGAACAGTCGACAGTTATGCATCGGAGTTTTCTAGACTAAGTAGGTTTGCCCCCACCTTGGTGGCGACCGAGCTCGATAGAGCCCAGCGGTTCCAGCGGGGACTGCATTTGGAGATCTTGTTGGCGGTTGAGCAGTTCGAGCACCAGACGTTCGATGCAGTCTTGAGAGCAGCTAGGAGGCATGAGTATACCTCCCAGAGGATTGTGGATAGGACCGGAAGTAGGAAGCGGTCCCACAGTCAGATGCACCAATCATCAGCTTCAGCCCCGGCAGCTAAGGGATTGACTATTGGAACTCCGAGGCGGGCGACCTCAGTAATGTCGGTTCAGCATTCGACCCCAACGTACCCGTAGCAGCAGAAGCAGAAGCAGACTTCCGCGATGGGATGTTCTCATTGCGGGAAGCCAGGACATGTGGTGGCAGACTGCCGCAGGGCGCAGGATTGTGCCTGGCTTATGGAGCAGCAGATCATAGGATAGGGGCTTGCCCGAATAGGGGTTCATCAGCATCCAACCCTTCTAGTTCTTCGGTGAGAGGACCGGCCCCAGCACCAGTTCAGCAGCAGCAGTATCAGTCTTCGAGGCCCTTGCCGCCTCAGTCTCAGGCATTCCAGCAACAACACCCCTGCAGTATGCACAAGCCCAAGCTCAGACCCAGAATAGGCAGAGAGGTTTCCAGCAGAGGGGACCAGCAGCCAGAGAACAAGGTCAGGCCATGATGATGGCTATGGAAGAAGAAGTCGCACCAGGTGAGGTTGTGGCAGGTACTATTCTCGTCAACTCCTTTCCAACTTTGGTATTGTTTGATTCTGGTGCATCGCATTCATTCATGTCTGCACGATTTGCGACACGGATAGGATTGGAGCCTGAGTCATTATCAGTAAGGCTCAATATACTTACTGGTAATGGTCTTGTGGGAGTAGATCGAGTGTTTTCCTCGTGTCGGATCGTAGTTAGTGGTAGGGAGTTCCCCGCTAGATTCATAGAGTTTTCTATAGCAGACTATGATGTAGTCCTAGGCATAGATTGGTTGAGGAACCAGTATGCTAGGATAGACTGCCATATTGGCAGAGTTGTCTTTAGTATCCCCGGCGAGCCAGAGTTTTCGTTTTCCAGAGGCGCAGTGGAGCCATCTTCTCCAGCATTACGGATGGCAGTAGCAGCAGTGCAGTTACCCCGGATAGTTGAAGAATTTCCAGATGTCTTTCCAGAGGAGCTTCCAGGGATGCCGTCGGAGCGGGAGATTGAGTTCACTATAGACTTGATTCCCGGACAGACAGCACCAGTGTCAGAGCGAGTCTACAGAATGGCGCCTTCAGAGTTGGAGATTCTATACAAGATGATTGAAGAACTGAGGACCAAGGGATTCATTCGTGCAAGTGGATCGCCTTGGGAAGCTCCGATGCTTCTTGTGAAAAAGAAGGATGGTACGTCCAGGCTATGTGTTGATTATCGTACCTTGAATTCGGTGACAATCAAGAACAGATACCCTCTTCCGAGGATAGATGACTTGTTTGATCAGCTCAGAGGGGCTTCAGTGTTCTCGAAGATCGACTTGCGGTCAGGATACCACCAGATCAGAGTCAGAGAGCAGGACATCCTGAAGACAGTATTCAGATCGAGGTATGGACATTGGGAGTTCCTTGTTATGCCCTTTGGAGCGACCAATGCGCCGGCCGTATTCATGGACCTCATGAATCGCATTTTTATGCCTTACTTAGATCAATTTGTGATCGTATTCCTAGATAACATCCTGGTCTACAGTAAGAGTGAAGCAGAGCATGAGCAGCATCTCAGAGTCGTCCTTCAGACGCTTAGGGAGCATCAGTTGTACGCCAAGTTCAGTAAATGCGAGTTCTGGCTCGATCGTATTTCATACTTGGGTCACATCATTACCCGAGGAGGAGTGGAAGTGGTTCCCCAGAAGATTGTGGCTATCGAGTCATGGCCAGTACCTAGCTCAGTGGCAGAGGTTCGCAGCTTCCTTGGATTGGCCGGCTACTACCGGCGGTTCGTTTCAGATTTCGCAAGGATTTCAGCACCGATGACCCAGTTGACCCGCAAGGATGTATCGTTTGTTTGGACAGCAGAGTGTCAGGAATCATTTGAGAAGTTGAAGCGAGGTTTGATAATGGCTCCAATTCTCACCCTTCCAGATGGGACCGGAGGATTCACAGTTTATTGCGACGCTTCAGGCAGAGGATTGGGGTGTGTCTTGATGCAGCATGGGAAGGTAATATCTTATGCATCACGCCAACTTCGTGATCATGAAAAGAATTACCCGACCCACGACTTAGAATTGGCGGCGGTAGTGTTTGCTTTGAAGTTGTGGAGGCACTACTTGTACGGAGATAGAGTGGAGATCTTTACTGATCATAAGAGCCTGAAGTATGTTTTCACCCAGAAGGACCTTAATATGCGGCAGAGAAGATGGCTCGAGCTATTGGTGGATTATGATGTGGATTTGCAGTATCATCCCGGGAAGGCCAACGTTGTGGCAGATGCATTGAGCAGGAGAGTCGGAGTTTATTTCCTGACGGCACAACCAGAATTATTGGCAGATCTTCAGAAGATGGGAATTGAAGTGGTTCTTCCTACCAGTGTGGCATTGATGGCCAGTCTACAGGTTCAGTCCAGCATAGTTGAGAGGATCCGGATGGCGCAGTCAGCAGATTCCAAGATCCAGCGACTCAGAGCAGAGTGTGAAATAGGAAGAAGGCCATAGTTATGTATCCATGAAGATGGTACACTTGGGCACGGCACTCGCCTTTGTGTACCCAGTAGAGATATCAGACAGGAAGTCATGGTAGAAGCCCACAGTTCACAATATTCTATTCATCCGGGTGGTACGAAGATGTACCGTGATATTCGTCAGCATTTCTGGTGGAATGGCATGAAGAGGGAGATAGCCCGGTTTGTCTTTCGATGTTTGGTTTGCCAACAGGTTAAAGCTGAACATCAGAGGCCCGCTGGACTTCTTCAACCCTTACCGATCCCAGAATGGAAATAGAAACATATAACCATGGATTTCGTGATCGAATTACCCAGATCTCCGGCCGGCAGAGATGCTATTTGGGTAATTGTGGATAGGCTTACCAAGGTGGCACACTTTCTCCCATTCAGAGTTGGACAGTCGACGGCGCAGCTAGCAGAAATGTACCTCAGGCAGATCGTCAGGCTTCACGGTGTGCCAGTCAGCATCACCTCAGACAGGGATTCAAGATTCACATTACACTTTGGTGCAGCTTGCAGAAGAGTTTGGGGACTCGTCTTCAGTTCAGCTTAGCTTATCACCCACAGACGGATGGTCAATCAGAGCGCACAATCCAGACTCTTGAAGATATGTTGAGATCTTGCACCCTTGACTTTGGTGGTTCATGGAAGAATCATCTGCACCTAGTGAAATTCTCATACAACAACAGTTATCAGGTCAGTATCCAGATGGCACCTTTCGAGGCTCTTTATGGCAGGAAGTGCAGATCCCCGCTAGCATGGAACGATGTCAGGGAGAGGCAGATGCTCGGACCCAAATTGATTTCCCAGACGGTTGAAGTGGTCAGGAAGGTCAGAGATCACCTCCGAGTTGCCCAGGACCGCCACGCCATTGGGCCGATGCTCATCGGCGTCCCTTAGAATTTGCTGTCGGCGACCATGTATTCCTTAGGATCTCGCCTAACCACGGCGTCATTCGCTTTGGCATGCGGAGAAAGCTTAGTCCTAGGTATATAGGGCCGTTCGATATTCTAGAGCGAGTAGGAGATGTATCCTATCGTCTCGCTCTTCCGCCGTCGCTAAGTGAGGTACATGATGTATTCCATGTATCCCAATTACGACGGTATATTCCGGACCCGAGCCACATCCTAGACCATTCGGAATTGGTTGTTGGTACCAACCTTTCGTATGAGGAGAGGCCCGTGTCTATTTTGGACCGGAGGAAAAAGATACTCAAGAATAAGACTATTAAATTAGTCCGTGTTGCTTGGGGTCATCACTCTCTGGTGAGTCAACGTGGGAGCGTGAGGACGACATCCGATCGCGATATCCCTACCTGTTTGACTCGTGAGGTATAATGTCTTTCTTATGCCTTACATTTTCCCTTTCTTGCTTGCATTATATGATTGTATGATTGGACTGCTTAGTGTAGCTTGTCTGTGCTTAGTGTAGCTTGTCGTGGCAATCTCTAGCTCCTTGATTAAATTCCGAGGACGGAATTCTTTTAAGGTGGGTAGAGTTGTCACCCTCATTTCTGTATTTCGTATTTATACTCGTATCTAGATTTTTGGCATGTATTTTTATTTTTCTCAAACTTGTAGAATTTCGGTATTTCTCGTATTTTGGTTTTGGCAGGGCTCGGTCTTATTGGGGATGGACCAGTTTGGTTCGGTTTTATGTATTGGAGCACCCTAGCCCTATGCTACACCCTCAACCCACCACAACTCCCCCACTTTATAACTCCACCAACCTCTTCTCTCTCTTCATAACCACCATTAATTTCTTCTTCTTCTTCTTCTTCCTCCACACAACTCCCCAACCCTTAGGCAAGTGCATCTTGCCACTACATGAGAACCATATTTTCTTTGTCCATTTGCTAGACTAGGACATGGTGATCAACTTTAGTTCTTGGCATTTTGTGAATTGGAGCCTCCATTGTCCTAGATCTAGTTATTCCTATTTTCGGATTTTTGCATGATTTGATCTATTTCGGTTGGAGTTTTGTGGGTTCTGATGTTTCTATGTGGAAGAGCATTCAATTCCACCCAAGTTGGAGCTTTGGAAATCCGGATTTGGAGTTCGAATGGCCAAGTTGTGAGCTTTTGAAGCTTTGGGTTCAGCCATGGTGTTCTTGCTGTCTGGAGAAGATAGTGAGCAGTGTGCAGAGCTGTTTAGCTTACGCACACTGAGCTGCGCGCACTCTTTAGCGTGCGTACGCAGACTTGGGTATGCTTCCTGTTGGAAGCGTGTCTCCTTGAGCGTGCATGACTTTTCACCTACGCTGCTCCCTGTAGCGTGCGTGACTTTTCACCCACGCTGCTCCTTGAACGTGCGTGACTTTTCACCTATGCTGCTCCCTGCAGCGTGCGTGACTTTTCACCTACGCTGCTCCTTGAGCGTGCGTGACTTTTTACCCACGCTGCTCCTTGAGCGTACGTGACTTTTCACCTACGCTGCTCCCTGTAGCGTGCGTGACTTTTCACCCACGCTGCTCCTTCAGCGTGCGTGACTTTTCACCTACGCTGCTCCCTGTAGCGTGCGTGACTTTTCACCTACGCTGCTCCCTGTAGCGTGCGTGACTTTTCACCCACGCTGCTCCTTGAGCGTGCGTGACTTTTCACCTACGCTGTTCCTTGAGCGTGCATGACTTTTCACCTACGCTGCTCTTTCAGCGTGCGTGACTTTTCGTACGCTGCTCCCCTGACCCCTTGTTTAACCTATTGACCCTTGGAGTTTTGGTTTTATTTCTTTAAGCTTGGCTTTTCTATGGCCCTGTATATTGATATTTTATTAGATATTTTATGCCCATTTTATCCTTACGCCTTTTGTCATGAACTTGATTTTACTTAATATGTTTTGGATGACTAGTACACATGGCATGGTATGACCAGGAACTAGCATAACACGATAGTGACCCGTAGTGGTGCACTCCTGACATGACCGACCTGACATGATAGTGGCCCGTCGTGGCGCACTCCTGACAAGTACCCTGACATAATTTATTTTAATGCTGTTACTTGACTTGCCTTGACACCGTGGGTAGTCTTCTTGCTTGCTTGTTAAATCCACTTTTCATGTCGTGCATCATGTCTAGGATGGGACTCCTGAGTACCACGGTCAGGAGTACCTACTAAAATGGATTAAGGTTAATAACTAGAATAACTCAGTAGTCATGAAGAGATGACACAGCTACAGGCAATCCCGTTACCTGGACGATCTTGGGATCTGTAGCCTGCCGTCGAGTAGGGCACATTTCCAGCACACTGTCGCGTGTTGCACCCTCTAAGTCACCTAAGGGTACATTTGTCTCCTGGGTGATGTACCCACCTGAATTCAACCCTAATTTTCGACCTGGGTAACCTGGATGGTCTG
>JANAVB010029721.1:0-27500 GCA_029216955.1 Iris pallida
AGTCACACACATAGGTGACTTTCAGAAGTGCTTTTGTAAATTTGTTGGCTCCTGGGAGCAGATCATAGAGGACGAATCTTACTTTGAACAATGATAGTCTTCACCACGCCGCAAGAATAATTTTTATCACATCTTTTTCTCGTAGATGTTCTATCAATTGCAACTGTGTTTTGTAATGAAGAACAAGTTTATTTTGTTTCACGTTCTATCTTAATTTATATCTATTCTCCTTCTATCTTCTAGTTGTAAATGTTATATCAATTGCAAATGTGTTTGCAAGGAAGAATGAGTTCTATTTTGTTGTACGTTGTATCTCAATTGCAACTACGTTTACAAGAAAGATTGAGATTGGTTATTATCAATTTGTAACCTGAGTTTCAATAAACATCGTTGGAATCGAGTTCTTCCACGGAGCAAGTTTCTTGCGTGAATCTTTGGAACTCGACAACAACATCGGGATCAAAGAGAGAGGAGACTGTAAAGCCTGGCATGAATCTTTGTTCCTGCACCCTGTGATCTATCTTAGATCTACCTCGGAACTAACAATAATATCATAAAAATGGAAAATTTTGGAACGGCTGCTTAGTATCACAAATGGATATGAATAAGTATCTAGGAAGATAAAATTTATATACTTGTACCCTGTCAAAGTAGCAAACCAGGCATATATGTTTAGAATACTTAGTAGAACAAAATCCCATTTTATTGAAAATAAAAAGATACAACTTTTCTGCCACAATTACTCAGAATTATATGTTTTATTGATAAAAGTATTATTTCAAAACATGAGAAGGATGATTTATGTATTATATATACGTTCATTTTTTTTTTTGCTTAGGTAGCTACTTGCCAACAACCTTCACTACTATGGGACTCCTGACATGGTGCTGATTTTCATCTGACCATGTCAATGTACCGAAAACATATTCACCTACAAGGGCACCACCCTCCAAAGTCCTCAAAGTAACGTCAAATTTCTTCTCCTCTCCAATCTTCTCAAATAGGAGAGTTTCCGGAGTCACCGACACGGCAACGCCCTGTGGCGCCTTCACCTGAACCTTATAGGTGCCTGGCGATCCAACATTCTTCAAGACGCGCGACACGGTGCTCGAACCGGCAAGCTTGGGGACGGTGATGGAAGGGTAGTTCAAATCTTGTACCCTCGGGAGTTTTGTCGGGCACGAGTACGGCACGTCGTTGAGAGTGACTATTTGAGAGGAGTTGTAGCCCAGGGAGCACAGAAGAAGTTCAAGTAGTCCGTCTGCGTCAGATCGTAGACGAGGCCTGGGTCCGAAGCGCGGTTAGGATTTACGTGGCCGGACCCATAGTTGAATGCCGTCGCCTCGTTGATGAACCATTTTTGATAGGATGTCGCGTGTTGTCTAGAGTCATTGCTGCAAGTGAGGGGGGGAGAGTTTGTAACTGCAGATATTTATGCTGCACTTAAAATTGAAATATAAATCGATGTGTTGATCTTCTTGAGGGTTTCATTCACCTGTGGTCATGATTGCCGATTTGATTGCTGAAGGGCTCCAGTCGGGATGTAGAGTTTTCAGAAGGCCGACAATGCCGGCTACGTGAGGGCAGGACATGGATGTGCCCGACTCCGTTTTGAAGGCGAATCTCCGGGTGTCTTGGGGAAGGTCCGTCACCGATACTGCGCCAGTAAATGCGGCAAGAATACCAACCCCGGTGCAGTAATGTCGGGCTGACACAAGAACTCGAAGATGATGATGATGATTAAACAACAAAAATCATATATATATATATATATATATATATATATATATATATATATATATATATATTATAATATATATGTGTGTTATTTCTTTACAAACCTTGAGAATGCCTGGGACGAGGGGGTTCGGACCTTGGGAGGAGAATGAGGCCATGACAGGTGATGGCTCTACACCGACGATCGTCTTCATTAAAGTAATAAAAGCGGATGGTGACCTACAAAAGAACGATCGATCAATCGAAAATTAAAACACTAAAGAAGAACAGTACGTTCGTTGAACATATATATATATAATGCATGGAAGACGACAGGATTGATCTTACTTGGTGGAATTTAGATAGGAGAAGACCGCAAGTCCGTCGGAATAGGAGATGTGAATGGCAGGAAGGACATGGGGATCCGCGGCGATACCATCGCCCCAGTCGAGATCATTAGCAAGCACCATTCCTACCCCGCCAGCCTGTAGGACTACAAAGCCCTTCTCAATTCTATCGTTTTCCCCACGAAGAAGGCAGACGACGACCTTCCCCTTCACCTTGCTTGGGTCTAGAGTCCCCGGAAGGCAAACCTGACTGCAAAATCGAATAATTAAAATAATTTCATAATACTAGTATGTATGTATGTATGTATGTATCGAAATCTAGCTCCAGTACTACAAATCGATCGATGATAGATATTGTCCTTACGCATTTTCACTTGTGTTGCCGGAGATTACTGCGTCTGCTGCGCTTATCAATGGCGTGAAATCATCGAGCGCTTTCGTAGAAAAACTTCGACCCTGGAAAGGAAAAAAAAAAAAGGCGTCAGTGAACCAAAAACAGCAACTTCGCGTATCCGTATTGCCGTGTCTGGTGTTGACCTTAATGTGTTGCTTGTTTCCGAGGACTAGTTCCGATGAAATTAACTTGCGGTCCATCGTGCTCGCGCCGACTGTGATCATCCACGGCGCTAGGTTGGCAACTGTTGCCGGATCCGGGCCTGCATTCCCCGCGGATACAACTACAGTTATCCCGTTCTTCACGGCATGAAAACGATCCGATCGCGATTCCATCGGAAAAAAAATCTAGAGGAGTGTCGTTCCCCAGCGACACAGACAGCACGTCGACCCCGTCGCGGATTGCTGCATCGAAGGCTGCGATGATGTCTGCATCGTAGCATTCTTCGGACTTGGACGGCCAGCAGACCTTGTACGCGGCGACTCGGGCATGGGGGGAGCCTCCCTTCGCCGTGCCCGCGAGGTGGCCGAAGAGGCTGGCGTTACGGACGAAGCCGCCACCGGCGGTAGAGAGGGTGTGGGTCCCGTGCCCGTCTATGTCGAAGGTGGTGTTCTCGGCGGCGTCCAGCGGTCCTTGAGCTGCCAGGAAGCCCTTCTGGAAGTGCCGAGCACCAATCAGCTTCCTGTACGTGGTGAATCTATGGCTATTAGACATACAAAATTAGAAATATATGGATTGTTGAACAATTTAATATGATACAGTAATTATATCATTCGTCAGAAAACTAGTGGAGTTTCATAGTTAAATACATATCCTAAAAATCATTATAAGAATTCCAAGTTTTCCTAATAAGAACATCCTGTAATGAGGAAGTTGCATGAGATACTAAGCTATATATAGTATATATTCCTATCACTCACATAACTTCTGAAAACTTTAAAATTTTATAATTATAATATTTTAAAATTATGAATTATACAGTATATCTCCTACCACAAAACTTTTAGGAGAATACTAGCATTATGTTTTTCAACCCTCTCACCACTCAATCCTTATTCCGGTTCCGGGCATGAATATAATGTCACGTAATGCTAATACAAATGTAGTACGTAGCATATGGAGAAAACTACATGAGATGGTGAAAAATCTGGAAAAAAATAATACTAGTTACAAGTAATTGTCAATATCTCATGCAGCGATCATTGGCATAATTAGGGGATCCAAATCCATCAATTCATATAATATAGCCCCAATCCAAATTAAAAACAAATTTGGAAATAGAAAAGGCCAAAGAGGGAAAATGTTGTTTAGCAGGCATGATAATAAGTATCTTTTATATGAAAAAAATGTTCCATATGAATGCTAACCAATATATAAAGGTAGAAAGAACTAAGAAGGATACAAACTGACTTGTTGCAAGTAACTCCAGCATCACAAGACCTTTCCACTTGTTGGAATAGGCCCATTCCGACATCATTAAAGCTTTCAGATTCAGACCAGACACCTATAGCCAGAGTGAGAATAAGGTAAGATAAATAAAAACATACCAAGAAAGATAGATGTAACTTCAGTACAAAAGAAGAAGAAGAAATTGAAACCCTTTTAGGTAGAAACTGGATTTAGTGGCTTATAATTGTTGTTAACCTTTTTTAGGTTATACATTTGGAAGATTGTTATAAAATATGTATAAAGTAATAAGTTATTACCATAGCCTGGAGTTCAGGGAGATTGGGAAAAAAAGTGTCTATTATATATTTGTCATAGTACAACTTGATTAGATGCTCATGTACGAGTTCTATCTTCTCAACTATGAGGATACTTGTGGTTGAGGGTTGTTCTGGTCAACCATAGTCTCATGAAGTTAATGGTTAGAGGGAGATTGGTAGAAAGAAATATGGCAATGGATTTTCTTGATAATAAATCTTTGGTTAACTCTTAAACTGTTCATATTTAGTTACTAGATTGTTTATTCTTAATCGAAATTGTAAGTATCATTATTAGATGGCTTTTATCAGTCGTTATCTTTTACACACATGAAAACCAAATATTATAATATTTGCTAATATCTAGTTAAAGGTAGCTAGAGTTATATTAGTATAGATATGAATTATTAAGAAATACTGTTATATATATAAGTTGGGGAAATATTAATGACATGTGCCTATTCAAATACTTATGCACATAAGGAGAAATTATTCAGTGAGACAGGCTCACTACGTGACTGGTGAATGGTAGGCCCTTCCAATGGTAATATTAAAAATCAAAAAGAAACTAATCAAACAATTGGCAAATATTAGTAAGAAAGGATTACCAAAAATAGTAAGATATTAACATGTGTCATTATTCCATTGGACGGGCTCACCATTCACTACTATTACGTGGTGAGACCGTCTCACTAAATAATTTCCGCACGGAAGGAGGTCAAACCAACTGTAGTTTAAATAAAAATAAAATATTATCCAATCTTTTTGGGTAAAAGATGGATTTAAGGTACCTCATTTATAGTTGTTGTTGTTGAGGGATTTATCTTGTTTCATTGGTTATCCATAGCCTTAAGGGAGCATGATATTAATATGTTATATTAGACCCAGCCTTATGGTTTACTTGAGGGAGATTGGTATAAAACTATAAATAAAAAATGTTTGTATATATCTATGTTAAGAGAGTTTGCTTAAAAAACATATATGAGCGGATATTTTTTTATAGTATATCTTGTTGCTCTATTATCCATATTGTGTGGTTTGAGAAATTTTGGAAAAAAATATCTATGAATATTCCTGATGTATTAATATATCCTGTTTGTATCTAATTCTCAAATTCTAAAATGTGGCTTCCAAAAATTTAGAGTTGTTATCTTCTACTTGCTAGTGAAGTCAAATGTATAAAAATAAAGTTAGAGGGAGGTATGTTGCTAATTGATAACAATTTTCAATTAACTAAATATTAATTGAACCATATAAATAATAAGGTTATTTAGTTTTAGGGTCTCGTGTAACATTTGAAATTTGTATTTTGGTCTCCATAATGTCCATGGGAGGGTGTTTCATCTTGACTGTTGACTAGGGTTGAACATTCGATCTCATTTAGGTTTCCATAATATTCAAAATTTATCTTTAATTTTAGGGTCCCGTATGATATTCAAATTTTGAGTTTAGGACCCTAAATATTAACATCAAAATCATGTTGCAATTTTTAGGACTGCCAAAATAAATAGAGAAAGACATATCAACATCTTTGGTTCACCTATAAGTACTAAGAAAGAATAGCTTAAAAAAAGATTACAACAAGTTTTAGAGCACTTGTTTTAATTTGATTTGTCCTATGCCGATTTGAAAGGTGGCATCAAACCATCGGGAAGAAGCTTAACCGTTTTTGACAAAAGAATTTTGAAAAGTTCTAATAAATTACTTCGATTCGCTGTATTGCGATGGAATTATTATTGACATACTGTAAGACTTTAATATTCAGAATCTAAAATAAGGGTACAAAAGACTACATGGAAGAACAAACTTATAACACAATACCGGTGTCGAGGTTTCCGATGATGGTGTCCTCGCCGAACCTCGCCTTCTCCCAAAGAGATCCAGCGAGAGACTTATCATCCTTTTCTAGGCCAAGGAAATCCCACGAATGAGTCGTATGTAATTTGTGAGCCCTGTTGGGAATCACCGATACAACGCCAGGTTGCTCTTCAAAACATAAATCAAGGTACGTTAAAATTGATCGAAAAATCTCATGAACGAATGTTAGAATGTTACGTCTGGTTGTGGACAAACGGAGGATAGCAAAGAATTACTCACTTGAGATCTCTGCCACCTCTTCGTCGTCAAGCGTGGCAGCGAAGCCATTGATGAAGCCGGTGTAAGTGTAGAATATTGCATTTCTCGCCTTCTCTTTGCTGCAATATATTGTAAGCAAATAATTGACAAAATAATCTTTATGATAATATCACAATATTAATTTTTCCTCTTAACAATCCTTACTTTCCAAGAACAGATTCTAGGAACGCATATTGGGACTCCTCCTTGGTTTTTTGAGCAGCAAGAGGGTTGGTTTCACCTTGAACTTGTGCATGCCCGCCAAAGTACACGATGTAAGATTGCAACCAAACACCAAAATATGTACATAAACCACTATAATCTGCATCGTAAAAAGAGGCACAAGGATTAAAACAAATGGTTTAAAGAGTTCTTACATTCGTGGCAAAGGTGATGGGTGCATGGAAGATAAGAGAGAGAGAGGAAGGAGAAGAGGAGATGAAGAGGTCCTTTTGTTGACCTCCATGTGTTTATTTTCGTTGGTGATTCTTTCTCTTTCTTGTGCACTTTATATACACATATATAGCCTTCGGATTTACCGAGAAAACAACAACCGCTTTCTACTTGAAATGTATCTGACAGATGTACTAGGAATGTATATATTTGGTAAATGTATGTGGCATGCTAAATGTAGATGGAATTTGTTTGATTCTTTATATAGAAAGCTATGACAGGCTTGACTGGAAATTCATGATTTAGGTTTTTCGAGCCTTTGGCTTCTCGGAGATCTGGACCAATATTGTGTGGAGATCGATTAGCAACTCTTGGTTCTCGACTGTCATCAACGGCCAAGCCAGCGGCTTCTTCAAATCTAGCCGGGACGTCAGACAAGGAGACCCCTTATCCTCAACATCTTCATCATCACGGCGGACGCTTTGAGCAAATCTGAACAAGATGGTGGGAACCCCGAACTTCCAACACTTTCATACCGCCAGCGGATGTCCGATCATTACCCACCTTGCTTATGCTGACGATATCCTCATCTTCTCATCCGGGGATGTCGGGTCGGTGGTGGTGGTCCACAACACTCTACAAAGATAGAATTATGTACCTGCAACATTAGCTTGTAATTTTTGTTGTTTACTGTGAATTTATGGTCACAGGTAAGGTTGCTCTGCTTAATCAAGAACTCGCATTGGCAAAAGTGTAGCTTTTCTGGTACATCGGCTCTATTTGTATCATTTAAGGGAGCGTTAGTATCTCTTTTTGTATTCAATGCATTATTAATATAAACAGCTTCTGCAATTGAAGCAATTCTGACAAAACAAGTAGCAATTCAAATCAGAGAGTGCCTCCAGTATATGTTCTCATTGTTTCTCCCACGAGGGAGCTCGCCATTCAGATCGCTGTTGAGGCTAATGTTTGTTGAGGTACCGTGATGGGATAGGTGTCCAAAACACTTATTGGGGGTACAAGGTTCAAGCTTGATCAGAAGCATCTACAATCAGATCGTTGCCAGGTTTCCTGTCTATATTTCTTTATTCTGCTTCCTGACTTGAATTGCTTAACATGTGGACTGCTCTTACAGTATTTTGCAGATCAATGGAAACTATGAGAAATCTCTCGACTTATTTAAGCAACATTATAAATTGTAGACCAATTCTCAGACATATCTACACTTTTGGGACCAACAAAATGGACAGTTATGGTTCATTGTGAATGTTCCCTTTCGCGGAAAGTTTTGTGATGCATAACATTTCCAAAAATAGATTAATTAAGTCATCTTTCCGTCCAGTATGCCTTCTGTCTTCTTTGTTGTGAATGAATCACAAGACAACTCAACCTATTACTGGTCTTTTATTGTGATGATTCTCATCAAGTTTATAAAATCTATTTGCAGATTATAGTTGCCACCCCTGGTAGACTATTAGATCATATTGAGAACAAGTCTGGGTTCTCTGTCCGTATGAGGGGTTTGAAATTGCTCATCCTTGATGAGGCTGACCTCTTGTAGACTCGGGATTTCACAAAGATATAGAGAAGATTGTTGACTGCATCCCACACAGAGGCAATCCTTGTTGTTTTCAGCAACATTCCTAAGGAAGTAATGGTTTCTGTCCATTTCATATTTGGCTTACTTGGGTTTTATCATTGTTTGCATTATTACATAAAGCAACTTTATTATCAAATTTCCCAAGTAATATCCAAAATTTTAGGTACGCAGGATTTCACAGGTTGTCTTGAAAAGAGAACGTGTGTTTGTCGATACCGTGGGCTTGGGAGGTGTGGAAACTCCTTCCAAGGTATAAGAACCTATTATGACCACTTTTACTGAGGGCATAGCATTTGTAGCTCCTTTGTTCAGTTACTTTATGCTCAATGAAATTCAATGCCATGATATAGAAATATATCTCAAAGCCGAAAATCATGTTAGGAATATACTTCAATTAATGAATAAATGTGCCTTCTCCTTTGGACTTCTCTGATTCTGTGCATTTCTGAGAATTAATGTGTCAAACCTTTTGGGTTTGATTTTCTGGAAACTCAGTATGTGATTTTTGGTGTTGTTTGTGGTTGATTGTGATCTCTACCAGAAGTGTTGAAACTAGTTCAAAATCTCTTATCTATATCAATATCCTTATTTGTGAATTGTGGAATAAGAACTTCAGTCCTAAAGCAGTAACATCTTTCTTCATGGCCAGAACTCCATGTTTTTGTATATTGGTAGAACTCCGGTGTCTTTTCAACTTTATACAGAGAAAGTTAATCAGGCCATGTAACTCTAATGGCTTTCTAATGACTTTTCAAATTTATCCATGACAGGTCTTTTCATGGCTTCACAATCCAATAACAGGACACACAGGACTCGAATACTGCTCTTGTCAATGGTATTGAGGTTCATTTTAGGACCTCTATAATGGTGATCCATCCTATTCTTTTGGACCGAGGGGCATAAAATGCCAAGTGTCCCAATCGTTCAGGTACATTGTTTCCCTCCAAAGATGTAACTGACTTACATCCTACAATATTAATGTGAGGCATGTTAATCAGGCCATGTAACCCTTAAAAACTAAAAGCAAGCACACTCACAGTATATTATCATAATATATGTGGGAAAGCTAAGTGTATAATGTTTTAATCTATGCAGCTCTTCCTCGAAGAATTGTACGATTAGTGTTTCTAAAGAATACAGCTTGCATCCAGATATCCTAGAGTATCAGGTATTTAAGGTCTCTATCTCATGTATTATCTTGCCAACTAAATGCTATTATAATAAGATGATTATGAGATTTCTTTTCTTGTTTGTAGGATTATTATTGGCCTACTGGCCTTCAACTTCCTTCTTAGTATCAACTGATACTTTCAACATACATAGAGATCTATGTCGTCGTAAAAGAGTGACTAATAATATCATGCCCTCTAAACCTTCTGATACATAAGTGACAACTAGAGAATTTGGCTACACATATTCCCTGCTTGATTATTTTAAGATGACTGTCAAGTTATCAACTTAGCATTTTATACAAAATTACTTTCTTATTTGTCTGAAAGTTTTAATGTTAATATTTACATTCTATCAGGAGTAAGAGGTGCTTATTGTGAATAACAATATATGATTTAGTCATATAGACAATGCAATAATGTGCATCTTTGACAAGGACAGTGCGGATAAACCCCCTGATTCCAACTAAACAATAGCCAACTGACAATCTAATTCCAGTAATGTAACTACAAGCTAACTGACTCCACCAGATAGCAGCCCATTTATAATATTAATAAGCAGCTCACAAACTAATTGATAAAGTAACTTTACATGACACAGTGAATGTGAAACTCTTATCTTAAAGAGTTTCATGTATTACGTATAAATCTTATAATTTTAGTTTTTAACATAGGCCTCCAGATCTTATTACTTGTACTCACATTCTTAAGTTGGAATACACTCCAAATCTTGTCATTTGTAAGAATATAGGCTCTTGGGAGTCCTTATAAGAAAATATTTTTATGATACGAGGGAAGTACAAGTAAAACAATAATATTTAGGGGCCACGAATTTCTCATCGCTCTGTAAGTCATTCCTTTTCTGTTTATAATTTGTTTTTATTTTTGGTTTGTTTCAGGAAGTGACAATTGTTGTTGTTTACTAATGCATGTACAAAGTCTAAATTATTTAATTTAAAACTCTTTAGGGCCTCGTACAAATTATTTTTGGTGTTATCAAGCTCGATATAAGCAAGATGTGGGTGTCAACATGATGAATAAAGATTGGGTTCAACTGCTTGTTTATTAACCAGAAACACTAATGTTTCTCTCCTATATTTGTGTAGGTTGGATGAAGTAAGAGGATTTTTGAGGAGCTTTGATTGTGGATAGGCTCGAAGGGTTCGAGCTAAATTTGGATATGCAACATTTTGGATATATGTATGGAAACAATTAAACGCTGACTACGTTGTTAGTGTTTAATTTTGGAGAAATTATGAAGGATTTTGAATGTTCTTGACAGTAAAATTAATAAATTTACTTATGTTCGGAATTCATTCTGTGATTGATTCATCGAGAAGCATTTAAATTTTTGAATACCCGCATTCTATGTATATATGCAATAGATATCTGTGGCATTCTGTACATCTGCAATGCTATTTTGTTGTGCTGTAATACTATTCTGATGTGAATTATTTCTTTACACTAAAGATTATGCGATATTTTTATAGTACTGATTACCTTGACAATTGTAGGGATAACAACTATGAGATATTTTAGAGTATCTATCGTTTACGAACGATTATGAGGGGTTCGATTTTGGATGATTTTAAGTAGCGACTTTTCAATCAATCAAACCCATACTCGGTAATTCATTAACGAGTGGTTCTGAATTTTTTTACATGAATAAAATTAGCTATGTTTCAATACATAAACAAAAATAGAAGTCTATTTAATCAAAATAATAGAAACACATAAAATAATAGAAACGACTGGTTGAAAGTAGCAGAGAAAATGTCTAAAAACTTATAGGTGAAAATAGGCTAAGTAGCCATAGGTTGGAAGAAGTAGAAGAAAAACACAAATAAACGTAATAAAATAATGATCTCTTTCAAAATCTACTGATTTGAGGTGTTTATAAAGTCATCCAAAATTATATTAAATCGATTTTGAGAAATTTTGAGCGGATCAAAATTAATAGCTTAAAAAATTTAATAAACTAGAATTTTTATGAACGGTCCCTTCAAAAATACCCTAGCAAAGTTGGCACCCCTCGGATCTCGTCCTCAACGTAGTGGGTACGCTTATCGTGTCTTTGGAAACACGATGTCGTGCTTTGACTATAAGCA
Organism: Iris pallida; assembly: GCA_029216955.1. Lineage (NCBI taxonomy): Eukaryota > Viridiplantae > Streptophyta > Magnoliopsida > Asparagales > Iridaceae > Iris > Iris pallida. Next base: position 11,546 of record JANAVB010029721.1, read on the forward strand.
TTCCCTCTAGGCCTCGTTTGGTTCACGGAAAGGAAATCAATTCCCATGTATTTTCCATGGGGATAGGAAAGTAGAATTCCTATCAATTTCCTTTCCTATGTTTGGTTGGTGTAGGAAAGGAAAGAAAAAATATATCATTGTTCCAACAATATCCAATGTCAACATAATTATGATGAAGAGTTAATTGGTAAAATATGTAATAAATCAAGGCTACTTTTGTCATAATGTTTGGTAATTAATGTTGGGAAAGGAGGAGGGAAAATTGATCCCATGGTCATGAGAGGAACCATTTTTCTCCTATTTTCCCCATGTCAGGAAAGTTTTCCCAAATTTGTGGCTACCAAACAAAGGAAAGGAACAAGTTTCCTTTCCGGATTCCTTGAATCCGTGAACCAAACGAGGCCCTAGAGTGAGGCCTATTGAGAAAAAAATGTAGCTCTGAATTTGTGCTTTTGGTTCCTCATGTTGGAGATTGGAAATTCAAAAATAGGAGAGATTAGCCATCTTCGAAAATAGTTTTTGACTCAACCTTTTATATTTTGATCGTGAGTCTAATTGAAGAAGGTGTCCTTTGAGTTGATTCGTAGAATCATTAGTAGTTGGGCCTCTCAAATACAATTTGGGTCCAAATTTAAAAAAAAAGGTAAATGTATAATGCGTTGGATTTGTATGGGATTAGTAGGAAATAATATAGTGAGTTATGGTCCCAAAGATTGCGTGGTCAAAAAATTGATGTAGGAAAAAAAAGTTTAGTATCTAGAAAGTTGGGCTCAAAATTGAGACTTACTATTCTACAAAACGATAGCACCTATGGTGGGATGAAACCGAAATTGTAGATATTAGTGGGATGGAATCGAAATTATAGAAATTGGAACTAAGAATAAGACTTACTATTCTACAAAATGAGCTCCTACATTCTAAATTTAGAATTTAGAAAATGGGATGGACCTTACTAATGATATTCTTAGAGGTGGTAGAGGTGATTTATGTTATCTATGCCGGTGATGATGTTGCACTTGTCAAAGATGCTTCGGCCAGAACATGAGCTTGTTCAAGAATTTTTGCTTAAGATGGCACACATAACAAGCTTATATCGAGCTCTCTAGCCTAGTGGTATTAGAGCTGACATCCGAAGGGACCGAGTCTCCCAATTGTGTGTGCGTAGAATTTCAAAAAAAACAAGCTTATATCTGATTTTATTTTCTTACTGTACCCCTATATGTCTTTCACACTCAATTGGCTCCTTGATTATTGATCTTTGAGTGACTTTGACAAAACAATATAGCTACCTGTTGTTTCAGGGTTTTCACTCCTTTACCTCCTTGATAACAGAAAATCCGTTTGTCAATCATTTTTTTTATGACATTTGGCTCAATTTCTCATTGTATTATCATCATTACTGTCGTTAATTATTTGTTGTTTTTTTTGGGAACAGACACCTCCCACGAGCGCTCGGATATCGTGTCTGAAACATAACAACAAGCAAAAATTTAGGCCAACCCACATGAGATAACCAACTCACATCTAACGAACGTCAAGCACAGATAATATATGATCGGTGACTAAGTTACCTGGAACAAATCATAATTTTTATAACTGAGATAAAATTACAAAATTGACAAAAACTAATATTGATCCCTTAATGGAGACATAGTGGAGACATGAGAAACAATGAAACGATAGATTATTTTTGAGAAATAGTTCGGTATCCTAAAGATATCAAGGTATTTAGTGTGCCATGCAGTCCAAAAATTGACCTGGATCTGAGCTCGTCAATGCAGCCTAGGGTCATCTAACGATAATTATTCTAACTCATTAACAAAGATAACAAAATAATAAGCATGACGTGAAGAAAATGTCACGATATGCACCCAAATAATTGGATACGAGTATATCCAACCTACATTATTGTATGGCTAGTGTATTATATATTATCTATACCCCAATCCATATATGTCACGTACGTCATGGTTCTGTAGAATCGGAAGTAGAATTCTGTAGAACCGTAAGTCTCTACTGGTTGTGCATGCGATGTACTGCTGTCGTGTGCATGCATGGACTGCAGAGATTGCACATATCTGAACTAATTGCGGGATTTGAAGTATCAGTCCTATATTTTTGAGTTGGTACTTTAGTCATTAGAGATGATTAGTAGTCACACACATAGGTGATTACGAGCGTTCCAGAAGTTCTTTTGTGAACCTGTTGGCTCTTGGGTGTAGATCGTCGATAGAGGACGAATATTGCTTTGAGCAACCATGGTCTTCATCACCCCAGAAATAATATTTTTTGTTCTATCTTCTTCTCATTCATTCTTCTAGTTGTAAACGTTTTATCTTAATTGCAATTGAATTTATAAGAAAAAATGAGTTCTATTTTGTTATACGTTATATCTCAATTGTAACTGCGTTTGCAAGGAAGAACGGAATTGGCTATTGTCCTTTTGCAACCTGAGTTTCAATCAACTTCGTTGGAATCGAGTTCTTCTGGGAACAAGTTTCTTGCGTGAATCTGGACCTCGACAGAACATCAGGTTCAAGGAGAAAGAAAAATATAAAGTCTTGCATAAATTTTTGTTCCACGGCTCCGGTGATCTATATTTGATCTACCTTGGAACTTACAATAATATCATAAAAATGGATAAAATTTTGGAACGTCTGCTTAGTACGACAAATGGATAGGAATAAGTATCTAAAAACATAGTATTTATAATACTTGTACCCTGTTAAAAGTAAGAAACCAGGCATATATATATATATATATATATATTATTATATATATAAATATATATATATATATATATATATATATATATATATATATATAGAATACTTATAACTGAACAACAAATCCCATTTTATATATTAAAAATAAAAAAGATACCAACTTTTCTGCCACAACTACTCAGAATTGTGTGTTTTGTTGATAAAATATATTATTTCATAACATGAGAAGGATGATTTTATTTATATATACGTTCATTTTTTGGTTAAGGCCTAGCTAGCTTAGCTAGCTACTTGCCAACAACCTTCACTACTATGGGACTCCTGACATGGTGCTGATTTTCATCTGACCATCTCAATGTCCCGAAAACATATTTACCTACAAGGGCACCACCCTCCAAAGCCCTCAAAGTAACGTCAAATTTCTTCTCCTCTCCAATCTTCTCAAATACGAGAGTTTCCGGAGTCACCGACACGGCAACGCCCTGTGGCGCCTTCACCTGAACCTTATAGGTGCCTGGCGATCCAACATTCTTCAAGACGCGCGACACGGTGCTCGAACCGGCAAGCTTGGGGACGGTGATGGAAGGGTAGTTCAAATCTTGTACCCTCGGGAGTTTTGTCGGGCACGAGTACGGCACATCGTTGAGAGTGACTATTTGAGAGGAGTTGTAGCCCAGGGAGCACAAGAAGTTCAAGTAGTCCGTCTGCGTCAGATCGTAGACGAGGCCTGGGTCCGAAGCGCGGTTAGGATTTACGTGGCCGGACCCATAGTTGAATGCCGTCGCCTCGATGAATGAACCATTTTTGATAGGATGTCGCGTGTTGTCTAGAGTCATTGCTGCAAGTGAGAGGGGGAGAGTTTGTAACTGCAGATATTTATGCTGCACTTAAATTGAAATATAAATCGATGTGTTGATCTTCTTGAGGTTTCATTCACCTGTGGTCATGATTGCCGATTTGATTGCTGAAGGGCTCCAGTCGGGATGTAGAGTTTTCAGAAGGCCGACAATGCCGGCTACGTGAGGGCAGGACATGGATGTGCCCGACTCCGTTTGAAGGCGAATCTCCGGGTGTCTTGGGGAAGGTCCGTCACCGATGCTGCGCCAGTAAATGCGGCAAGAATACCAACCCCGGTGCAGTAATGTCGGGCTGACACAAGAACTCGAAGATGATGATGATGATTAAACAACAAAAATCATATATATATATATATATATATATATATATATATATATATATATATGTGTGTGTGTGTGTGTGTGTGTGTGAATTTCTTTGCAAACCTTGAGAATGCCTGGGACGAGGGGGTTCGGACCTTGGGAGGAGAATGAGGCCATGACAGGTGATGGCTCTACACCGACGATCGTCTTCATTAAAGTAATAAAAGCGGATGGTGACCTACAAAAGAACGATCGATCAATCGAAAATTAAAACACTAAAGAAGAACAGTACGTTCGTTGAACATATATATATAATAATGCATGGAAGACGACAGGATTGATCTTACTTGGTGGAATTTAGATAGGAGAAGACCGCAAGTCCGTCGGAATAGGAGATGTGAATGGCAGGAAGGACATGGGGATCCGCGGCGATACCATCGCCCCAGTCGAGATCATTAGCAAGCACCATTCCTACCCCGCCAGCCTGTAGGACTACAAAGCCCTTCTCAATTCTATCGTTTTCCCCACGAAGAAGGCAGACGACGACCTTCCCCTTCACCTTGCTTGGGTCTAGAGTCCCCGGAAGGCAAACCTGACTGCAAAATCGAATAATTAAATAATTTCATAATACTAGTATGTATGTATGTATGTATGTATGTATGTATGTATCGAAATCTAGCTCCAGTACTACAAATCGATCGATGATAGATATTGTCCTTACGCATTTTCACTTGTGTTGCCGGAGATTACTGCGTCTGCTGCGCTTATCAATGGCGTGAAATCATCGAGCGCTTTCGTAGAAAAACTTCGACCCTGGAAAGGAAAAAAAAAAAGGCGTCAGTGAACCAAAAACAGCAACTTCGCGTATCCGTATTGCCGTGTCTGGTGTTGACCTTAATGTGTTGCTTGTTTCCGAGGACTAGTTCCGATGAAATTAACTTGCGGTCCATCGTGCTCGCGCCGACTGTGATCATCCACGGCGCTAGGTTGGCAACTGTTGCCGGATCCGGGCCTGCATTCCCCGCGGATACAACTACAGTTATCCCGTTCTTCACGGCATGAAACGATCCGATCGCGATTCCATCGGAAAAAAAAATCTAGAGGAGTGTCGTTCCCCAGCGACACAGACAGCACGTCGACCCCGTCGCGGATTGCTGCATCGAAGGCTGCGATGATGTCTGCATCGTAGCATCCGCCTTCTTCGGACTTGGACGGCCAGCAGACCTTGTACGCGGCAACTCGGGCGTGGGGGGAGCCTCCCTTCGCCGTGCCCGCGAGGTGGCCGAAGAGGCTGGCATTACGGACGAAGCCGCCACCGGCGGTAGAGAGGGTGTGGGTCCCGTGCCCCTCTATGTCGAAGGTGGTGTTCTCGGCGGCGTCCAGCGGTCCTTGATCTGCCAGGAAGCCCTTCTGGAAGTGCCGAGCACCAATCAGCTTCCTGTACGTGGTGAATCTATGGCTATTAGACATACAAAATTAGAAATATATGGATTGTTGAACAATTTAATATGATACAGTAATTATATCATTCGTCAGAAAACTAGTGGAGTTTCATAGTTAAATACATATCCTAAAAATAATGTATAAGAATTCCAAGTTTTCCTAATAAGAACATCCTGTAATGAGGAAGTTGCATGAGATACTAAGCTATATATAGTAGATATTCCTATCACTCACATAACTTCTGAAAACTTTAAAATTTTATAATTATAATATTTTAAAATATTTTAAAATTATGAATTATACAGTATATCTCCTACCACAAAACTTTTAGGAGAATACTAGCATTATGTTTTTCAACCCTCTCACCACTCAATCCTTATTCCGGTTCGGGCATGAATATATAATGTCACGTAATGCTAATACAAATGTAGTACGTAGCATATGGAGAAAACTACATGAGATGGTGAAAAATCTGGAAAAAAATAATACTAGTTACAAGTAATTGTCAATATCTCATGCAGCGATCATTGGCATAATTAGGGGATCCAAATCCATCAATTCATGTAATATAGTCCCAATCCAAATTAAAAACAAATTTGGAAATAGAAAAGGCCAAAGAGGGAAAATGTTGTTTAGCAGGCATGATAATAAGCATCTTTTATATGAAAAAAATGTTCCATATGATTGCTAACCAATATATATAAAGGTAGAAAGAACTAAGAAGGATACAAACTGACTTGTTGCAAGTAACTCCAGCATCACAAGAACCTTTCCACCTTGTTGGAATAGGCCCCATTCCGACATCATTAAAGCTTTCAGATTCAGACCAGACACCTATAGCCAGAGTGAGAATAAGGGTAAGATAAATAAAAACATACCAAGAAAGATAGATGTAACTTCAGTACAAAGAAGAAGAAGAAATTGAAACCTCTTTTAGGTAGAAACTGGATTTAGTGGCTTATAATTGTTGTCAATATAATTGTTGTTAACCTTTTTAGGTTATACATTTGGAAGATTGTTATAAAATATGTATAAAGTAATAAGTTATTTACCATAGCCTGGAGTTCAGGGAGATTGGGAAAAAAAAAGTGTCTATTTATATATTTGTCATAGTACAACTTGATTAGATGCTCATGTACGAGTTCTATCTTCTCAACTATGAGGATACTTGTGGTTGAGGGTTGTTCTGGTCAACCATAGTCTCATGAAGTTCAATGGTTAGAGGGAGATTGGTAGAAAGAAATATGGCAATGGATTTTCTTGATAATAAATCTTTGGTTAACTCTTAAACTGTTCATATTTAGTTACTAGATTGTTTATTCTTAATCGAAATTGTAAGTATCATTATTAGATGGCTTTTATCAGTCGTTATCTTTACACACATGAAAACCAAATATTATAATATTTGCTAATATCTAGTTAAAGGTAGCTAGAGTTATATTAGTATAGATATGAATTATTAAGAAATACTGTTATATATATAAGTTGGGGAAATATTAATGACATGTGCCTATTCAAATACTTTATGCACATAAGGAGAAATTATTCAGTGAGACAAGATGGTAGGCCCTTCCAATGGTAATATTAAAAATCAAAAAGAAACTAATCAAACAATTGGCAAATATTAGTAAGAAAGGATTACCAAAAATAGTAAGATATTAACATGTGTCATTATTCCATTGGACGGGCTCACCATTCACTACTATTACGTGGTGAGACCGTCTCACTAAATAATTTCCCGCACGAAAGGAGGTCAAACCAACTGTAGTTTAAATAAAAATAAATATTAATCCAATCTTTTTGGGTAAAAGATGGATTTAAGGTACCTCATTTATAGTTGTTGTTGTTGAGGGATTTATCTTGTTTCATTGGTTATCCATAGCCTTAAGGGAGCATGATATTAATATGTTATATTAGACCCAGCCTTATGGTTTACTTGAGGGAGATTGGTATAAAACTATAAATAAAAAATGTTTGTATATATCTATGTTAAGGAGAGTTTGCTTAAAAAACATATATGAGCGGATATTTTTTATAGTATATCTTGTTGCTCTATTTATCCATATTGTGTGGTTTGAGAAATTTTGGATAAAAAAATATCTATGAATATTCCTGATGTATTAATATATCCTGTTTGTATCTAATTCTCAAATTCTAAAATGTGGCTTCCAAAAATTTAGAGTTGTTATCTTCTACTTGCTAGTGAAGTCAAATGTATAAAAATAAAGTTAGAGGGAGGTATGTTGCTAATTGATAACAATTTTCAATTAACTAAATATTAATTGAACCATATAAATAATAAGGTTATTTAGTTTTAGGGTCTCGTGTAACATTTGAAATTTGTATTTTGGTCTCCATAATGTCCATGGGAGGGTGTTTCATCTTGACTGTTGACTAGGGTTGAACATTCGATCTCATTTAGGTTTCCATAATATTCAAAATTTATCTTTAATTTTAGGGTCCCGTATGATATTCAAATTTTTGAGTTTAGGACCCTAAATATTAACATCAAAATCATGTTGCAATTTTTAGGACTGCCAAAATAAATAGAGAAAGACATATCAACATCTTTGGTTCACAAGTACTAAGAAAGAATAGCTTAAAAAAAGATTACAACAAGTTTTAGAGCACTTGTTTTAATTTGATTTGTCCTATGCCGATTTGAAAGGTGGCATCAAACCATCGGGAAGAAGCTTAACCGTTTTTGACAAAAGAATTTTGAAAATTTCTAATAAATTACTTCGATTCGCTGTATTGCGATGGAATTATTATTGACATACTGTAAGACTTCAATATTCAGAATCTAAAATAAGGGTACAAAAGACTACATGGAAGAACAACTTATAACACAATACCGGTGTCGAGGTTTCCGATGATGGTGTCCTCGCCGAACCTCGCCTTCTCCCAAAGAGATCCAGCGAGAGACTTATCATCCTTTTCTAGGCCAAGGAAATCCCACGAATGAGTCGTATGTAATTTGTGAGCCCTGTTGGGAATCACCGATACAACGCCAGGTTGCTCTTCAAAACATAAATCAAGGTACGTTAAAATTGATCGAAAAATCTCATGAACGAATGTTAGAATGTTACGTCTGGTTGTGGACAAACGGAGGATAGCAAAGAATTACTCACTTGAGATCTCTGCCACCTCTTCGTCGTCAAGCGTGGCAGCGAAGCCATTGATGAAGCCGGTGTAAGTGTAGAATATTGCATTTCTCGCCTTCTCTTTGCTGCAATATATTGTAAGCAAATAATTGACAAAATAATCTTTATGATAAATATCACAATATTAATATTTTCCTCTTAACAATCCCTTACTTTCCAAGAACAGATTCTAGGAACGCATATTGGGACTCCTCCTTGGTTTTTTGAGCAGCAAGAGGGTTGGTTTCACCTTGAACTTGTGCATGCCCGCCAAAGTACACGATGTAAGACTGCAACCAAACACCAAAAATATGTACATAAACCACTATAATCTGCATCGTAAAAAGAGGCACAAGGATTAAAACAAATGGTTTAAAGAGTTCTTACATTCGTGGCAAAGGTGATGGGTGCATGGAAGATAAGAAGAGAGAGGAAGGAGAAGAGGAGATGAAGATAGGTCCTTTTGTTGACCTCCATTGTGTTTATTTTCGTTGGTGATTCTTTCTCTTTCTTGTGCACTTTATATACACATATATAGCCTTCGGATTTACCGAGAAAACAACAACCGCTTTCTACTTGAAATGTATCTGACAGATGTACTAGGAATGTATATATTTGGTAAATGTATGTGGCATGCTAAATGTAGATGGAATTTGTTTGATTTCTTATATAGAAAGCTTATGACAGGCTTGACTGGCAATTCATGATTTAGGTTTTTCGAGCCTTTGGCTTCTCGGAGATCTGGACCAATATTGTGTGGAGATCGATTAGCAACTCTTGGTTCTCGACTGTCATCAACGGCCAAGCCAGCGGCTTCTTCAAATCTAGCCGGGACGTCAGACAAGGAGACCCCTTATCCTCAACCATCTTCATCATCACGGCGGACGCTTTGAGCAGAAATCTGAACAAGATGGTGGGAACCCCGAACTTCCAACACTTTCATACCGCCAGCGGATGTCCGATCATTACCCACCTTGCTTATGCTGACGATATCCTCATCTTCTCATCCGGGGATGTCGGGTCGGTGGTGGTGGTCCACAACACTCTACAAAGATAGAATTATGTACCTGCAACATTAGCTTGTAATTTTTGTTGTTTACTGTGAATTTATGGTCACAGGTAAGGTTGCTCTGCTTAAATCAAGAACTCGCATTGGCAAAAGTGTAGCTTTTCTGGTACATCGGCTCTATTTGTATCATTTAAGGGAGCGTTAGTATCTCTTTTTGTATTCAATGCATTATTAAATATAAACAGCTTCCTGCAATTGAAGCAATTCTGACAATAACAAGTAGCAATTCAAATCAGAGAGTGCCTCCAGTATATGTTCTCATTGTTTCTCCCACGAGGGAGCTCGCCATTCAGATCGCTGTTGAGGCTAATGTTTTGTTGAGGTACCGTGATGGGATAGGTGTCCAAACACTTATTGGGGGTACAAGGTTCAAGCTTGATCAGAAGCATCTACAATCAGATCGTTGCCAGGTTTCCTGTCTATATTTCTTTATTCTGCTTCCTGACTTGAATTGCTTAACATGTGGACTGCTCTTACAGTATTTTGCAGATCAATGGAAACTATGAGAAATCTCTCGACTTATTTAAGCAACATTATAAATTGTAGACCAATTCTCAGACATATCTACACTTTTGGGACCAACAAAATGGACAGTTATGGTTCATTGTGAATGTTCCCTTTCGCGGAAAGTTTTGTGATGCATAACATTTCCAAAAATAGATTAATTAAGTCATCTTTCCGTCCAGTATGCCTTCTGTCTTCTTTGTTGTGAATGAATCACAAGACAACTCAACCTATTACTGGTCTTTATTGTGATGATTCTCATCAAGTTTATAAAATCTATTTGCAGATTATAGTTGCCACCCCTGGTAGACTATTAGATCATATTGAGAACAAGTCTGGGTTCTCTGTCCGTATGAGGGGTTTGAAATTGCTCATCCTTGATGAGGCTGACCTCTTGTAGACTCGGGATTTCACAAAGATATAGAGAAGATTGTTGACTGCATCCCACACAGAGGCAATCCTTGTTGTTTTCAGCAACAATTCCTAAGGAAGTAATGGTTTCTGTCCATTTCATATTTGGCTTACTTGGGTTTTATCATTGTTTGCATTATTACATAAAGCAACTTTATTATCAAATTTCCCAAGTAATATCCAAAATTTTAGGTACGCAGGATTTCACAGGTTGTCTTGAAAAGAGAACGTGTGTTTGTCGATACCGTGGGCTTGGGAGGTGTGGAAACTTCCTTCCAAGGTATAAGAACCTATTATGACCACTTTTACTGAGGGCATAGCATTTGTAGCTCCTTTGTTCAGTTACTTTATGCTCAATGAAATTCAATGCCATGATATAGAAATATATCTCAAAGCCAGAAAATCATGTTAGGAATATACTTCAATTAATGAATAATGTGCCTTCTCCTTTGGACTTCTCTGATTCTGTGCATTTCTGAGAATTAATGTGTCAAACCTTTGGGTTTGATTTTCTGGAAACTCAGTGTGTGATATTACTTTTCCTATTAGTTCTTTCATTTTTAGACATTTTCTGGAAACTCAATGTGTGATTTTTTGGTGTTGTTTGTGGTTGATTGTGATCTCTACCAGAAGTGTTGAAACTAGTTCAAAATCTCTTATCTATATCAATATCCTTATTTGTGAATTGTGGAATAAGAACTTCAGTCCTAAAGCAGTAACATCTTTCTTCATGGCCAGAACTCCATGTTTTTGTATATTGGTAGAACTCCGGTGTCTTTTCAACTTTATACAGAGAAAGATTAATCAGGCCATGTAACTCTAATGGCTTTCTAATGACTTTTCAAATTTATCCATGACAGGTCTTTTCATGGCTTCACAATCCAATAACAGGACACACAGGACTCGAATACTGCTCTTGTCAATGGTATTGAGGTTCATTTTAGGACCTCTATAATGGTGATCCATCCTATTCTTTTGGACCGAGGGGCATAAAATGCCAAGTGTCCCAATCGTTCAGGTACATTGTTTCCCTCCAAAGATGTAACTGACTTACATCCTACAATATTAATGTGAGGCATGTTAATCAGGCCATGTAACCCTTAAAAACTAAAAGCAAGCACACTCACAGTCTATATTATCATAATATATGTGGGAAAGCTAAGTGTATAATGTTTTAATCTATGCAGCTCTTCCTCGAAGAATTGTACGATTAGTGTTTCTAAAGAATACAGCTTGCATCCAGATATCCTAGAGTATCAGGTATTTAAGGTCTCTATCTCATGTATTATCTTGCCAACTAAATGCTATTATAATAAGATGATTATGAGATTTCTTTCTTGTTTGTAGGATTATTATTGGCCTACTGGCCTTCAACTTCCTTCTTAGTATCAACTGATACTTTCAACATACATAGAGATCTATGTCGTCGTAAAAGAGTGACTAATAATATCATGCCCTCTAAACCTTCTGATACATAAGTGACAACTAGAGAATTTGGCTACACATATTCCCTGCTTGATTATTTTAAGATGACTGTCAAGTTATCAACTTAGCATTTTATACAAAATTACTTTCTTATTTGTCTGAAAGTTTAATGTTAATATTTACATTCTATCAGGAGTAAGAGGTGCTTATTGTGAATAACAATATATGATTTAGTCATATAGACAATGCAATAATGTGCATCTTTGACAAGGACAGTGCGGATAAACCCCCTGATTCCAACTAAACAATAGCCAACTGACAATCTAATTCCAGTAATGTAACTACAAGCTAACTGACTCCACCAGATAGCAGCCCATTTATAATATTAATAAGCAGCTCACAAACTAATTGATAAAGTAACTTTACATGACACAGTGAATGTGAAACTCTTATCTTAAAGAGTTTCATGTATTACGTATAAATCTTATAATTTTAGTTTTTAACATAGGCCTCCAGATCTTATTACTTGTACTCACATTCTTAAGTTGGAATACACTCCAAATCTTGTCATTTGTAAGAATATAGGCTCTTGGGAGTCCTTATAAGAAAATATTTTTATGATACGAGGGAAGTACAAGTAAAACAATAATATTTAGGGGCCACGAATTTCTCATCGCTCTGTAAGTCATTCCTTTTCTGTTTATAATTTGTTTTTATTTTTGGTTTGTTTCAGGAAGTGACAATTGTTGTTGTTTACTAATGCATGTACAAAGTCTAAATTATTTAATTTAAAACTCTTTAGGGCCTCGTACAAATTATTTTTGGTGTTATCAAGCTCGATATAAGCAAGATGTGGGTGTCAACATGATGAATAAAGATGGGTTCAACTGCTTGTTTATTAACCAGAAACACTAATGTTTCTCTCCTATATTTGTGTAGGTTGGATGAAGTAAGAGGATTTTGAGGAGCTTTGATTGTGGATAGGCTCGAAGGGTTCGAGCTAAATTTTGGATATGCAACATTTTGGATATATGTATGGAAACAATTAAACGCTGACTACGTTGTTAGTGTTTAATTTTGGAGAAATTATGAAGGATTTTGAATGTTCTTGACAGTAAAATTAATAAATTTACTTATGTTCGGAATTCATTCTGTGATTGATTCATCGAGAAGCATTTAAATTTTTGAATACCCGCATTCTATGTATATATGCAATAGATATCTGTGGCATTCTGTACATCTGCAATGCTATTTTGTTGTGCTGTAATACTATTCTGATGTGAATTATTTTTTTACACTAAAGATTATGCGATATTTTTATAGTACTGATTACCTTGACAATTGTAGGGATAACAACTATGAGATATTTTAGAGTATCTATCGTTTACGAACGATTATGAGGGGTTCGATTTTGGATGATTTTAAGTAGTGACTTTTCAATCAATCAAACCCATACTTGGTAATTCATTAACGAGTGGTTCTGAATTTTTTTACATGAATAAAATTAGCTATGTTTCAATACATAAACAAAAATAGAAGTCTATATTTAATCAAAATAATAGAAACACATAAAATAATAGAAACGACTGGTTGAAAGTAGCAGAGAAATGTCTAAAAACTTATAGTTGAAAATAGGCTAAGTAGCCATAGGTTGGAAGAAGTAGAAGAAAACACAAATAAACGTAATAAAATAATGATCTCTTTCAAAATCTACTGATTTGAGGTGTTTATAAAGTCATCCAAAATTATATTACATCGATTTTGAGAAATTTTTGAGCGGATCAAAATTAATAGCTTAAAAAATTTAATAAACTAGAATTTTTATGAACGGTCCCTTCAAAAATACCCTAGCAAAGTTGGCACCCCTCGGATCTCGTCCTCAACGTAGTGGGTACGCTTATCGTGTCTTTGGAAACACGATGTCGTGCTTTGACTAGAGTGCCTATTGAGAAAAAAATGTAGCTCTGAATTTGTGCTTTTGGTTCCTCATGTTGGAGATTGGAAATTCAAAATAGGAGAGATTAGCCATCTTCGAAAATAGTTTTTGACTTAACCTTTTATATTTTGATCGTGAGTCTAATTGAAGAGGTCCTTTGAGTTGATTCGTAGAATCATTAGTAGTTGGGCCTCTCAAATACAATTTGGGTCCAAATTAAAAAAAAAGGTAAATGTATAATGCGTTGGATTTGTATGGGATTAGTAGGAAATAATATAGTGAGTTATGGTCCCAAAGATTGCGTGGTCAAAAAATTGATGTAGGAAAAAAAAGTTTAGTATCTAAAAGTTGGGCTCAAAATTGAGACTTACTATTCTACAAAACGATAGCATCCTATGGGTGGGATGAAACGAAATTGTAGATATTAGTGGGATGGAATCGAAATTAGAAATTGGAACTAAGAATAAGACTTACTATTCTACAAAATGAGCTCCTACATTCTAAATTTAGAATTTAGAAAATGGGATGGACCTTACTAATGATATTCTTAGAGGTGGTAGAGGTGATTTATGTTATCTATGCCGGTGATGATGTTGCACTTGTCAAAGATGCTTCGGCCAGAACATGAGCTTGTTCAAGAATTTTTGCTTAAGATGGCACACATAACAAGCTTATATCGAGCTCTCTAGCCTAGTGGTATTAGAGCTGACATCCGAAGGGACCGAGTCTCCCAATTGTGTGTGCGTAGAATTTCAAAAAAACAAGCTTATTCTGATTTTATTTTCTTACTGTACCCCTATATGTCTTTCACACTCAATTGGCTCCTTGATTATTGATCTTTGAGTGACTTTGACAAAACAATATAGCTACCTGTTGTTTCAGGGTTTTCACTCCTTTACCTCCTTGATAACAGAAATCCGTTTGTCAATCATTTTTTTTATGACATTTGGCTCAATTTCTCATTGTATTATCATCATTACTGTCGTTAATTATTTGTTGTTCTTTTTTTGGGAACAGACACCTCCCACGAGCGCTCGGATATCGTGTCTGAAACATAACAACAGCAAAAATTTAGGCCAACCCACATGAGATAACCAACTCACATCTAACGAACGTCAAGCACAGATAATATATGATCGTGACTAAGTTACCTGGAACAAATCATAATTTTTATAACTGAGATAAAATTACAAATTGACAAAAACTAATATTGATCCCTTAATGGAGACATAGTGGAGACATGAGAACAATGAAACGATAGATTATTTTTTGAGAAATGTTCGGTATCCTAAGATATCAAGGTATTTAGTGTGCCATGCAGTCCAAAAATTGACCTGGATCTGAGCTCGTCAATGCAGCCTAGGGTCATCTAACGAATTATTCTAACTCATTAACAAAGATAACAAAAATAATAGCATGACGTGAAGAAAATGTCACGATATGCACCCAAATAATTGGATACGAGTATATCCAACCTACATTATTGTATGGCTAGTGTATTATATATTATCTATACCCCAATCCATATATGTCATACGTCATGGTTCTGTAGAATCGGAAGTAGAATTCTGTAGAACCGTAAGTCTCTACTGGTTGTGCATGCGATGTACTGCTGTCGTGTGCATGCATGGACTGCAGAGATTGCACATATCTGAACTAATTGCGGATTTGAAGTATCAGTCCTATATTTTTGAGTTGGTACTTTAGTCATTAGAGATGATTAGTAGTCACACACATAGGTGATTACGAGCGTTCCAGAAGTTCTTTTGTGAACCTGTTGGCTCTTGGGGTGTAGATCGTCGATAGAGGACGAATATTGCTTTGAGCAACCATTGTCTTCATCCCCAGAAATAATATTTTTGTTCTATCTTCTTCTCATTCATTCTTCTAGTTGTAAACGTTTTTCTTAATTGCAATTGAATTTATAAGAAAAAATGAGTTCTATTTTGTTATACGTTATATCTCAATTGTAACAGCGTTTGCAAGGAAGAACGGAATTGGCTATTGTCCTTTTGCAACCTGAGTTTCAATCAACTTCGTTGGAATCGAGTTCTTCTGGGGAACAAGTTTCTTGCGTGAATCTGGACCTCGACAAGAACATCAGGTTCAAGGAGAAAGAAAAATATAAAGTCTTGCAT
>JANAVB010029722.1:0-22126 GCA_029216955.1 Iris pallida
TAGGGTTCTTGCGTTTTGCCAAAGTTGACATTGGTTGACGCCTATTGAGATAAGCGCGTAAATCCGAAAATTTCGTTCCTGGTGGCTCTGTTTATGATACCTTCAATTTTCCTTGCTTGGATCTTAAAATTTGTAAGGTAGGAAGGTCTTGACCAAACCCCATAGGGGAAGGTAAGATACCTCTCTGATCAGTATTCTTTCCGGTATCAGAGATTCGAGCACCTCTGTTTACAGGAATAGAATCTGATACATCTTTCTCTGAGTCATAGACCAGGAAAGTTTGAGGAAAGACCAAAGGGTGCTTTCCTTTATTTTGAATAGGGTTAGCTAAGAAGCGTTTCCCTTTGTTCTGTTGTGTGATCATTTTAGGCATAGATTGTGCCAATTGAGAAAATTCCATAGGACTTTTTTCTTTGTTCTGTCTAGTGTTAGCACTAGGACATGAATTCTCTAAGTTCAGAACTTGAGAATTGGAAGAGGGAATAGCCAAAAGACTAGTTCCCTTAAGGTGCGCCGGAGTAGCAGATTGTGCCTGGGTTACCGATTGCTTGGGTTGTGCCATAGTCCTACGGACTACTGGTGGTACCTTGGCAGCAACATTGGTAGACTGTGCCTCGACAGTAGCTTGAACTGACTGTGCCTTGGCAGCAAAGATTGTAGTAGGCTGCGCATGGGCAGCAGAGTGAGCAGATTGTGCCCTAGCAATAGAAACAGGCTGTACTAGAGCCATTGAGGTAGATTGTGCCTTGGTCATTGAGCACTCAAGTTGCGCCTGGGCAACAGGGACTGTAGGAGATTTAGGAGTCCACACAGTCCTGTTCTTGGTGATAGCCACCGTGCGCTTATTGCTCTTGGTGTTGATCATATTCTCGTAGGCTATCTGGTTGACTTGAACAACCATAGTCTTCTGCGTCTTGCCGATTGACGCAATGTCACATTGAGTTGTCATTTTCTCGTCGGAGGAGAAAGTCGTCCCCAGCAGAGTCGCCATTTTGTTTGCAAAAACAAAAAAAATGTTTTACTCCAAACTTGTAAAAGAGTACAAAGTACAATGAATTCTGGGGAAGTACAACTTTAGGAATCTGATCAGGAGACGATCACTTTATCCCTTGGACTATGTGAACTTGAAGACTGTAGCCTCTAGAGAATGCAACAGCAATTTTT
The DNA here is from genome assembly GCA_029216955.1 of Iris pallida. Classification (NCBI taxonomy): domain Eukaryota; kingdom Viridiplantae; phylum Streptophyta; class Magnoliopsida; order Asparagales; family Iridaceae; genus Iris; species Iris pallida. The sequence continues at coordinate 1,165 of JANAVB010029722.1, forward strand.
GCAAGAGTTCTTGATCTTTGTCTCTCTATCTGTCCGTCTGATGATGATTGGAAACTCTATTTATAGAGTTCAGGAAATAACTGTTTTAGCAGTTATTCTGATGTGCGCAAGGCTGGATTGCGCCATACTGAATTACGCCAACCTCCTATTGTGCCAACTTTTATTCAGTTGTCAATCGTGTACTAACTGTATTTAGACGCGTGGCATCATATGATTGAGATACGCGTGGTCGTATACAGGATAGTAGACACGTCTTGAGAGATTAGTGGCATGTGCGCCACGTCATCTTGCTTTAGAATGTAAGTTGTCTCAACTTTATCAGGTTGCACGAACTTCAGTCAACAAGTCAAACTGCATTTGATTTGAGCTGCGCCTACACACGTGGCAGCTTCTGAGCAAAAGTCGTTCAGGTTGCGCCCAGGTGCAACTAAGGATTTTGTTTAGATTGTGCCTGGGCGCAACTCACGAAGTGTACAGGACAGCTGTTCACCAACTTCTCTTGAGCGGCACAATTCACAGAATTCAAAAAGATTTTCCTCATTCACTGTTGTGTCAGTCATCAGTATTGTCAGGTAATGATGACCATTAAGTGTCAGATGCCACGTAGATTTTGGCACAAAAAGATTGGGCACAGTCTGATATCGGGCACAATCTGATCGGTGGCGCAGACTGTTCTCTGAGCTTCATATCAGTAGCACAACTTGATTTTTGGGGCGCAACTTGATCATTGATCAGTATATTCAAGGCACAACTTGATTTTTAGGCTCTACAGTAATAGGCACAAGTGATCGTCGTCTTAGTCTATCTTTGTGGCTGGGGTGCAGAGGCTTTGGTAGGACGATACTGCTGCTGAGGTGCAGGATGCTGAGGTGGAAGCGGCCTTGCTTGTCTGTTAGGCTGCTTCGGTAGGCCCTGATAGCTACTGGTGCCTACATCTCGGTCTCTCTTGGTCTGAGCTCCATGTCCTTTTCAACTCCTTGGGCAATGCTGAGGATGTCCTCAAAAATGTTGGCGCTACTGGTAGTGACAACTAAGCAAATCTTTCGAGACATTTCCTTCTTAAACTAGCGGGCTCGCTTATGTGGTGTACGAACCAGTGACTCCGTAAAATGGCTTGGTCGACTAAACTCTTTCGTGTACTCGTCAACTGTCATACTGCCATGCTCTTATCACTCAAACTAGCTTTCGAAGGCGTATCTGGCGACTTTCGGGAAGAACTTCTTCTTGAACAGCCCCTAAATTCTGTCTAAAGAAGTCATGGGGCTGCTAGTTGCGGCTCATCTCGATACCAAGTGCGGGAGATACCAAACAACTACAAGCTGGCTGCCTCGATCTTGAGGTCCTAAAAAATATAGGCGATCTGGAGTAGCCTCTCAACATTCTCTAGCTATTCGTCGGCATAGAGAATCCCCTTGGTCCTGAAAAATCTAAGGTTTGAGATTTCTAAAATCTCTAGCAGCCCTGGCCTCACTAATATCGTCTCCCTGACCCGGAGTGCATCGGTGATGCTAGCTCGAAAGAGTGTGACCTGCTCGCTCTGAGAGTCAATGAACTTGTGGAAAACTCCTATCAACTCAGTACTATCAATAGTGATAATCAGAATGACAAGAGGTGCTGGAAGCTCGGGAGCCTCAAGTGCAGGGGGCTCGATAGTCCCGTTGTTGCGTGTCTGAACCATCTTGGAAAGGAAACGAAAGATGATTATTCTATTCAATATAGCCTAAATTAAGTCGTAGTAGAAATAATAAAGTAAAAGCTACCATCCCCCGGCCTATGTTGTGATGATGTTTTTCTTAGTCTACTAGGCTTCCCAATAATACTCTATAGAATAAGTACTATTAAATGAGACCTACATGGAACACCACTAAAAATATGTCATGGCCCGCTCCCAGATAACAAGATATGAGTCGGACATGCCTAGACTACGTTGTGGATACAGCAGTAGTGAGTTATTCTAAACCTTTAGTGTCATCCAAAGTACATAATCAATTGATCTCATCATGGCTGCTAGTACGAGCCTAGAGCATATATCACCATACTCCACCACATCCAGTAGTCTTTTATTACACCTTTACATGATATGCCAGAAACAAATCTGATGAAAGAGATAAAGGTGCTCAATAATATGTACATAATAGTCCCACAAAACCCAAATAATTCATCAAAAACAAGTCCCCAAATCCAAGTCTAAATCTCCAACCCAGCTAAATCTTCGGAGCGACTCCCAAGTCCTAAGTCATAGCAATACCCTACTCAGCTAAGGCCTCGGGCTCTGGCCCATAGAATGTCGGGAAAATCTCCTTAAGCTCATCTGCAACAGATCCAGTCAGAGAAGGAGTAAAGTACAATCTATGACAATGAAACAAGTATAACATGTGAATAAATAAGATGAAATGAAATATGACTAACATGAACCATAAATGCGTAAGTCTACTGAAGAATAAAATATGTAGCAAGAAGATCATGATGTCTTATTTGAAATACATACGAAAATATGTTACCAACTGGAAAATATCATGAATAAAGGTACAGCTTAATCATACGTGCACAGGTGTCTGATTAGGCTATCATTCAATACCTAACTAGAGTTTTTGCTTTGGATATATACCCGTAGTACTTCTCCTCCCCAAGTTCAAGAACAAGAACAAGAACACATGATAAGAACTAGAAGCATATGATAAAGTCGTATAAACAATCATTTCTAACAAGAAATAAGTTACCATATGAAGTAAATATAACAAAGTCATAGAAGTACTTGCCTTTTACCAGTAAGTTGCAAATGTCCCTATGTCCACCTAGAATATGGTTAAGGAAATATGGTTAGGTTCTATAAGATGCATGTAGATATCAACTAACTATTCCAACAATTCTTAATCTAAAATATTCTAAAATATTTCTAATAATTACTAGCCAACAAAAATGGTTTTAAAGTATTATTAGCTACAACAAACATAACTAATTAAATTATTAGTTTAGAAAATATTTTAAATAAATACTATAATAATTCTAATTAGATACATACATTAATTTAGAAAATATAACTAATATAACAACTATATAAAAATAATAATACTAATTATATAAAATTTCTAGCCCAATCTAAAAGTTTTGGACCAAACACAACCCAGTCTCGCTGGGCCTGACCCAGTCCATACTCTTTTCTTTTTCTCTTTTTATTCTCTCTTTTTCCTGGCCCATACTACTGCCCAACAATCTCAACCCAACTTTTGTGTTAACCTAACCCTAACTCCCTACACACTCTCTCTTCCTCACTCCACACTCAGTCGACTAATGAAAAGAAGAAGAAAAAGAAGAAGAACTCTAGAAGAAGAAGTTGAGGACGAAGAAGAGGAAAAAGATCAAGAAAAAGATGAAGCAAGAAGATGTTCAAGAAGAATGAGAAGAAGAAGCAGAGGGAGACGCTCACCTATGCGGCACGAATAGCGGCATGATGGCAACATACGGCCAAATCCGATCGAACGGCGGCCAGGCGCGACGGGATGACCAGATCTAGGTCGGATTGGGGCCGTCTCGGCGCTCCAAACGACAGTACAGCCCTCGACGACTGCTCGAAAACCGAGGAGCTGGCTCGGGACTCGAGACGGCTCGGGGTTCAGTACAACTATCACTACCATATTTTCGTATAGACTTATTTTCGACCAAATTAAATTTTGCTACTAGTGTGCCACTAGCATGGTAATTAATTTAAATACATAGATTAGGAATTTCTTTCTAGTTGGACCCTAGTCATGGCTAGATTAGGCACAAATATTAATTTGGCCGAAATCACTTAGTCCCCTTAAAGCCTTCCTACTAGCTATTTGGAATGGAGATGATTTGCGCCTATCTAAACCTAATTAAGCCCACATTAGAACCCCCATATGGTCGGCCACATGTAGGAAGAGCCAACCCATTTTTCTTATTCTTCACTTTTTCAATTTTCTTCCTCATTCTTCTTCCATGGTGTGCTAAGGAGTTGGGGAGCTCAAGGAGGCTTGGTGGAGGCTCTAGCAAGATTAGGAAGCCACTTCTTCTTCCTCCTTCTCCAAATTCGTAGGCCCTTGAGGAGACACCATTATCCATAGGTATAAACCTTTTTCTTCTCATTTTTATGGGTAAATTCCAAGTAAACTTGTAGGAGACCCCTCTAATGGCTAGATCTAACTTTCTAGGTAGTGAAATAGGTGTTAGATGACTCATCCTAGTAGATCTATGGTTTAGAATAGTGATATTTGGGTAGCTACGAGATTGTAACCACCATGTGTTTGATACATGTCCCAATAGAAATTTGGGTCATATTTTGGTGTAGATTTGGTCCATGTGTCCTAATTATACACGATGTGGTACGCTTGGCTAATTGGACAAATTCCTACATATAAATGTACCTCTATATGAGCTCGATAGTATATTAATTGCTATTGTCAAATTTACATAGGGGTTTTATATATATATATATATATATATATATATATATATATATATATATATATATATATATATATATATATATATATATATACCCCCTGAGCTCCCCCTTCCAGAGTCCCCCTACCCTCGACGTCGGCGCTGGGACAGGACGGGCCCGGCGAACCGCCGTCAACCACACCCCTACCTTCCCCGACGTCTTTCGCGCACGCCGTCGGTGGTTCGTCCTCTCCCGATGGGCGAACGCGCTCCGGCGGCCCCCCGCCCGTCTCTCACCTAGTCGGCCGACCAGCTGGCCCTAATCGGATTTGCCTCCGCCGCGGTGGCCTCGAAGCTCCGGTGGCCACCCCCTACGGCGCTCCCCCCAATCCGGGCGAGGCGTCCCCTCCCTTCCGAGGGACGGCAGACGTCGGCGGCCGCGGTGGAGTCCCGCCCCCTCCGGGCGTTGCACCTCCCCTCCGGTGGCCGATCCCTACGACGGCCCCCCGCGACGCCCCCCTCCAGGTCGGGCTGCAAGGTCGGGCGACATTCGATCATAATGCCTCAGGATTGGGACTTTCTCGTTCGAGGAATTCAAATTCAAATTCGAATCCCCCCTGCTCGTAGTGGGCGGGACCTCCAGACGCTATACGCCCACTCCCCAGGCACGGGGCAGCCATGTGCCCACCTCACGGTGGGGCGGCTATGCGCCCAACTCAGCCCGACTGGCTGTCGGCTATGCGCCCCCTCTCAGCGCGGGCGGCTATGCGCCCCCGACCTGCTCTGGCGGCCATGCACCCCTTCTCGCTGAGGAGCATGCGCCCACCCTCGCGTCACTGAGCGTCGGATCTGTGTACCTTCCTCTCGAAGACTGCCATGCGTCCGCCACTGCTCCAGGAGGACCTGCCTATGCGCCCACCTCCCATTCCCCGAGTGGCCTGCCGACCTCCCTCCCCCAGTCGGATGTCATGCGCCTCCAGCCGGATGCCATGTGTCCACTCACCCTCGCTCTGCCAAATGCGCCCTTTCTCGCTTCCTGAGGCCCCATACGCCCACCTTCGGAGGTTATGTGCCCCCTCCCTTGGTGCTACCACCGGCCCTCTTACAGTCTACAACCCGGCTGGGTCCGCCACTCACCGGAAGCACACTGATGGGTCGCCCTCATCTCATTGTGCTGCAGTCGCACATTCACCCACACCTCCAACCTCTCATCCCGGGCACCCCTATCCTGGTAGTGCAACGATCCACTCTTTTGCAGAGATTTTGTGGCCGGATCGCAAGGCACCACTTCTCCTCCAAACTAAGGACTTCGAGCTTCCGGACATCGACCTCCCGAACCCCTCCGACGGCCACACCATCCGCATTTCGTTCTCCGCAGCTGAGATCTCCTCCTTATCTGTATGCTTTGCGAGGACGTTCTGAAATTTTCCGCCGGATGCCCAAAAATCCTCATAACACAAGAAGCCATCGCGGACAGGGAACTCTCATCAGCGTACAAGGTCGTCCCGCTGGACCCCAAACACCTGCTCATCCACCTCTCCTCCGACTCTGACTACTCCTTAGTCTGGGCTAAAGACACCACCAGCATTGGTCCACATAGCATCAAGATCGCTAAATGGTCCCCCGGATTCAACCCTAAAGTCGACTCGACGATAATCTCGACATGGATCACCCTACCAAACCTTCCCCTAGTCTGCTTTGTCCCCGCTGCTCTTAAGAGAATTATCAGCTCCTTTGGGACCCTCATGGCCATCGTCGAGGAAACCCGCAATCTCTCAAAAGGGCACTATGTAAAGATATGCATGGAGCTCGCCGGTCATTCGAACCTCCCACTCTCCTTCAGATCGATCTCGGGGAACAGACATACCTTCAGTCGCTGGTGTATGATAACAGCATAATATTCTGCCAGCACTGTCAGATCAGAGGCCACCTCACAAAGCATTACTTCAGGTCCCACCCCGAGCTTAAAAAGATAGCTCCTCATAAGTCGCAAGCCCCTAAGGCGACCCAACTCCCCCCTTCATCCCCTATTCTTCCCCTCTCCAACTCCCACTCCCACTTCGACGACCGTGACGGCTCTTCCAGCCCCAGCCCCCCCGTCGGCTATAACTATCGTCCACATCGAACCCCAGGCCATCACCCACAACAGTAGGTTCGATATCCTTACCTCTTCCACTCATGACGTCGTCCAGGCAAACCCCCTTCCAGCCATGATCCCTTTTGCTGATTGCGAGAAGTCCGCTGAAGAGCAACCGAACCGCATTGCCCCTCCGATCAGAGAAGGGGAGAACCAGATGGCTTTGCACATCCACCCGGCCCTAGCAGATTTTGCTTTCTCTCCCCTTTGCTCCGGGAATGTCCCCGCGAACGACCTGACCACCTTCGGCCTCGTTCCCGCGGACAGGTTCCAGCAAGCCAAGGACGTCGGCTTCCTGGACCCCAGCAACCCCTTCTGTGCACTGGATATGATAGAGATAGAAGATGCCTCACCCTCGACAGTAGAAGCAGGTAACACAAGTCCAGACTCGGCCGAGGCGCCAAAAGTCACCACAACTGCAACCACGAGAGCCCCCAAAATCCCCACAACAAGAAGAAAAAACACTCCCAATACCACAAGGCCATGACCACTAGGTCAGCCACAAAGCTCAACACCCCTCCCCCCCCCCCGCATCCAACCCAATGTTTGACATCCTCTCGTGGAATGGTAGAGGGTTGGCCAATAAACCTACCTTGAGGAGATTAATCAGCCTCAAAAAACTCACCGGATGGACTTCTTAGTAATCATCGAACCCAAAATCCCTCAGAGAAAACTCAAATCAATCCAACTTCAACTTGGCTTCCAGTTCGCGGTCGCCGAGGGCCATGACATCTGGATCCTCTTCGCCATCGAATGCAAGTTCGGCATCGTTCAGGACTCAGAACAGGCGCTCTTCTGCTGGCTAGAGCACCCCACTCTCCCGGCCCGTCCCGATCACCTTGCCAACTTGGGCGTCTTTCACGGGCATCAGATTGTCACAGCCGCCGAAATTTGGGTGCTCTGGAAGAACCGGAACAAATATAGATATGAAGGTCGCCAGTACACACCCACACAACTGAATAGGGAAGCCCTCCGATAAATTCTTAACATTTGGAGATGCTGGCTCACTCCTCGGACCGTTTTTGGAATGCGCTGACATAGCCTAGGGCTCTGGCCTAGCACCTGTGGCTGCCCTTTGCCCCCCTTTTGTTTCTATTTTCTTGACGTGCTTGGCACGTTTACTTGTATAGGCTTCGACTTTTTGCGCCTGATACATCAATAAAGCTCCTTTCTTATATATATATATATATATATGTAAATAAATAGTTGTAATGCATATGGGTATGAGCTTGGACAGTGTATGAGTATCCCCTACCTGTGTATGTACAGACCACAGTAGTAGTATGTGCGTGTTCTAGGCAGGATTGATCTGTTGTAGGAGAAATGTAGGGGTTCCATGTGTGTATTAGTGAGCCAGTATCGAGGTAGTAGGCTGGAGTGTACAGTTAGTGTGTATGTGTGTACATTAGGGAGTGTGTATTGTGATGAGTGTACAGGAGTTTAGGAAACTGTAGGGATGTATCAATGAACCAACATCCCTGTGTATGTGTATATATTACCTATGTGCAGTGGTAGTAATAGTACACTGCAGGTTAGTACATGATCTGTGTCCTAATAGCGGGTATTAGGTACAGGTATTAGGTGGGGGTTCTAGGGGGTATGTGTGTGTGAGAGAGAGAGAGATCTTGCGTTTGAGGCATCAGTATGCAGGGAAGTTAGTTTAGAGTATCAGTGTAGGTTGTGTAGTTGTGTGTGTGAGTGTTGTGTCTATTGAGTAGGGGGTAATGAACAGGTTTTAGATTAGAAAATACCTACCAGCTAATAGAAAATCTATAGCAGTACATGATGCTACAGATTGGTATACAGAAATACCTATGAGCTTGTGTCTGTAGCAGAGCACAGATTGGTAGGCAAATGACTGTAAACCTGGTTAGGACAGAGGGTAAATGGGTTTATGTGAAACAATTACTGCACTGGGCGCCTAAGAACAAGTAGTTAGGAAGTAGCAGTAGAATTAGGAGTTTCTACTTGGGTGTGTGTTTCTGCACACTAGTGCAACTATTTGACAGGGTCCAGTGGACAGATACCTGTGCGGGCATCCTAGTTACCTAGGATTGTACCTATTGAATTAGGGAGGCATTAAGAGCTTGACTGTATACATTTGTGTGTGAGTAGGGGGAAATACACAGCGGGGACATTCCTATGTAGGAGTGTACATGTGGAGTATCAGTTAGGCCTTTGAGTATTAGGCTTAGGCAAAATTGTAGGTGAGTGCACTAGTAGTATAAGGCAGCAGGGGATGTGTGTGTGTATGTACACAAATAATTGAATAGGGTTATATGTGTACAGTATAGAGAGTGTAAGTGGTAGCAGCTGCTATATGGCAGTAGGGATGTGTTGCCCTGCACATGTGTGTGCACTTGTACTAGTAGCTAGGTTGCAGTGTGTGCCAGTAGGCAAGAGAAGGTATGTGTTAGTCCTTGGTCTGGGTATAGAGAGCTAGATTTCCCGGGAGTATAGGATAGTGGTGTGTTGTACCATGGTACGGTACTATGTGGGGTATCATTTGTGGAGGATTTACCTATATATATATATATATATATATATATATATATATATATATATATATTATATGTCCGGTGCTCCTAGCGTAAGTGGCAGGAGGGGGGGCTCTCGGCGGGGAGACCCGGGATCGAGCCCCCCTCCCGCACAAGCCGGCTGGGTAGCAGTGGCCACGGGCTTATGCGAGGATGATCGGACACCCATATATATATATATATATTTTTTTTTCCATATATATATATATATATATATATATATATATATATATATATATATATATGTCTACATGTATTATGGTCATAGATATGTGGAATCATAGGGTATGGATAACTAATGTTATTGGCATACATTATTATTCCCAAATATGTCTAGACTATAGATGAGGGGTATGGATATGCATATACATATAAATCATGGGTACATGGAATATAGTGAGGGTAAATACCTTGGATAAGGTATGAACTCAAACATTAGGGTAAATGTGTAGGTTCAAGTAAACATAGGAATTAGGTAGGCCAACTTATAGGGTGACAGAGACCTAGAAAACCATATAGCCTAGAATTAAATTGGATGTTCAGTTAAATCTTAATTATTGATCCTATTGATTGTATTAATATAGTTCACTGGAAATCGACTTGGAAACCGGTTCGATCTAGTTTCAGCTTGGATTGCAGGCAAGTACATGCAGTGATTTCATTTTATTTCCTGATATTGTCTCTACTTCATGATTTAGATATTCCTATCGTGTTCATGTCACTTTCATTAACATGATTAGTGTTCTATGGATTTACATAATTATTACTCGTGATTCGTAATTTATCATGATTACCGTGATTCGTGTATCTTACCTACCGTGAATTAAATCCATGAATGCTAGTGTCGGGCAGAAAATATACCTCAGTAGACGTGTGAACATCTTATTTGTTCTCCGTGTCTAATCATGTGGATAGAAATCACACATCTCACGTGTGATTTGTCGTATCGTATGAAACACACATTATCGTGTACGATTTACCGTATTACCCGAGCCATTCACATGTCGATTTTGGTATTTCAAAACACCAAGAAGTTAGGGATTTGACACTGTTCTCTATCTGGTTCACATCATATTACATGCCTTCTCATATTCATTATTTTTGCTTGTTTCCATTAAACTGTTAATTAGTCTTACATACCTACTTGATTACTCTATTTTTTATATATCCTAGGTCTTGTTATATAGTCATTATTATGTTATGAACTATCTATCAGTGTTTATACTTGCTCTATTCCTGACTGGATAACCATATTTTTAAGCGATAAGTTAGAGGCATGTTGCCCCACCTATTATGGACAGACAGAGGACATTGTTCTTGATACTGATTCAGGTATTCTGGAGGACCAAGCAATTGCTGAGGCCACGATGCCAGCAGAGGATGTTTAGCCCTAGCATAGTTTATATTTCATAGATTTTGATCCGGATTTGTCTCCGAAATTTCATACTTGGGTTGTATATACTATATTTGGGGATTTGGTGTTTCTCTGATATTGCTGGAATATGTCTTGACTCTGGATTGTGTTTTATGCATTATCTTAGAACTCTTTTTATCTTAGTTGCTATGATTGAGTTATAGATTTCATATTATTCCTATCTCTGGATTTATATTATTGTTGAGATGATCATACATTATTGTGTGGAATGGAATATTATATTGTATTAGATAGCTTTCTACCGCCGATACAGCGGCGTAGGCTAGACGTACCCATGACTCATGCTCGATTTTCGGGTGTGGGTCATGACAGCAGTGGCAGCACGGTGATCGAAGACCACGGCGACATGATGACTTCGACGACAATGTGGAGGTGCTTATCGCGATGTCCAAATCTGGATACAACAGTCCAAACTCGACAAACGACGGTAGTGCAGCTCATGCAATGATGAAGACACCGATAGGGATGATTCGTGTCCTAACTGCACCATGACACGGAGACGAGGAGTTCGGTGACGAGGATGACCGGACACGGCGGTCGATGGTGAGATGTACAGTTAGGGTTAGGGTTGATGAGATAAGACATAAGGTGTATAGTGGGGATTGCAGTTGGGTGTGTGTCCGTGTAGGGTAGACACGAGAGTATATATATGTAATAGCTAGAAAAGTAAATTGAATGAAATGGACACGGACACAATTAAGACAGGGTCATTAGGACCACGTAGGAAATGATTAGAATGCTAATCTATAGATTAATTAGGCCATTTATAGATGTCATTAGGAAGGTCCTAAAATTTTGTGCACATGGGCTAGAGAGAATATTTCCTAAATATTCTAGAGAATATTCTCTGGAATATTCCAGATTCTAAGGAATATTTCTTGGGATTAATTAATAATAATTTCTTGATTAATTAACATTAATTCTGATTAGTTAACAAAGATTATAAAAAAATTACCAAGTCATGTGGCTAAGTATTCCACAATGGGTTTACTAGATAACCAACCTTCTTGGTGATAATCACAAGTCTGCCACTCCTACAAGAAAATTTATATTTTAATAAAAATTATTAAATAAATTTTAATAAAATATTCCCAAATTTAGTACAAAATAATAAATATTATAAAAAATTCTAGATTTTATTTATTAGAGGAAAGAGAGGTTATAGCTGCTTTATATCTTCCTTCGTCTTTAGCTTCTCGACAGTCACGTCGATGCTAGCTACCATGCGTAGCATCTCCTGTACCACTACGATCCTACCGACATCAATAACACGAACAAGAGCGAAGTCCCTCACGATCAGCCTCACCATAAGTTTTGGCTGCCAGTCCTCGACTTCTACCTTCCTCCGGAATAAGCTACCATTACGACAAGCTTCTTCACCCTTAGCTGGCCCAACCAAGTGGAAGGTGCGGTTCTTTCGAGATTCAAACTCCAGAACTTGCCCACCTTCATGTCCGACACTGAAGCTCCCTCGTACGTATGCATCCTCGAGTAGAACATCATCTATTATGTACATTATTGATGACCACGGCTCCCCGTGAACTGTGTGAATGGAGACGCTCATGTCTCAGATTGAGTTAGCTTCACACCTTGATCTCCTCCATTATTTTGAACTGCTGAAACCAATGTCGCTCCATGAAGCTTTAACCAATGTCCCTCCTTAAGAACGACCAGCTAACATGGGACCGACAGATTGACCCTCAATCTTCAACTCATCAACATTCATCGCTTTGTTTGGACGAACCAAATCTCTGTATCCCTCAAATCATCTTTAAGACAAGCCAAGACAAGTTCCCGATAATCTACAAACTCTTATATAACATCCTTCGAACCTCCGTATGATGTATGTGGTGTCCCTGTACACCCTAGTGACATAAACATGTACATGCCACAACATATATCATATTAAGCTAGCTGTTGGGAACCATTCGTAAGCATCCAAATTTGTCCCCAAACAAACTACGACAACCATCATCCGCCAGCCTTCGTACCAAAACTTAGTTGTAGCACAAACTCGGTACATATCGCACCCTCTTGAGAATGAGCTTATCGCGAAGCTACGTTGTTATGTGCACATTACTGATGCCCACAACTGTAGCAGTCCCCTTGTTGCCCATCTTTCCACGTCCAAACCTATCACCTTAGTATGACATGAAGATCCTCATATATGGAGTAACTTGATACGGCGCTCCCGTATCCATGACCCAATTGCCATCATGACCCATACTACAAGGTTCCGCTGTGTCGGTTGTTGTAATGATGATATCTTCAAACGCTGTGAGTTCCTGATCACCCTTGCCTTTAGCCTTCTCAGCTTAATCTTCATGTAGTTCCTCATGATATGACATATTTTGCACAAAGCCTTCCTTGTGGTCCACAGTCGCATGATTTCATGAACTCCCCCTTATCCTCACTTGTGACTTAAGTCTTCCCTTACCGTAGGAAGCTACTATAGCAGACTCCTACGATGATTCTACTTGCTTACGTCGGACCTCCTTGTCCAACAAACTACTTTTGACTTCCTCCATCGTAACAACTCCATCCGAAGTGGAGTTGCCACCGATACCGCCAACGACTTCTAGCTTTTTGACAGAGAACTCAAAAAACAAAAGAGCATAAAGCTCATCATCAATCACCATCTTTATCGCAGATAGCTGATAAATAATACCCGGAACCTCGTTTAGATGTTGTGCCATCAAGGCACCCTCCGTGTACTTCGAGTTGACGAGTTTGTGAACAAGAAACACCTTGTTGCTAGCCGTCTCCTATAATGCTTTTGTCGAACTCTCCATGGACACGTGGTGAAACACCGAATTGTCTAGCTATTGGCGGATGAATCCAACGACCTTTCGATCCAATCGACTCTAGTCATCAGCAGACTTGTCCGATGGCTTAGCATTGTCGCCCTCTATTGGACCATGCATGTCCTTGTACTAAAGTAGATCCTCCACCTTTGCCTTCCAAATTGTCTAGTTCCTCCCATGAGGGTGTTCATCTGCTTCGTAGATATTGTTGCACCTTTCTCTTGAGACCTGAGAGCTTTGATACCAGATGATGGTATCAGATAAGAACGAACGAATAAACCTCACTCTGATACCAGATGTTGGGAATTGGATACTCCCTACAAGCGCTCCAATACTGTGAGTCTGAAATGTGACACTACGAAAACATATGCCCACCTGGGAAACCAACCTCCGTTTAAGGAATGCCAAGCACAGATAAAAATGTATATGGCCAGTGACTACGTCACCTGAACAAATCCTTATCTATATAGCTTATGTGAAATTACAAGATTGACTAAAACCAATGTTGAATCTTTTGCCCTAGTAGATTCAACCCACTCACCACACTCAAGAAGAAAAGACAGATTATAATTTAAAATCACTCACCTACTCATAGCAATTTTCCTGAACGAAGACGAACTCCTCGATTAGATCTCATCTAGAAGTCTTGGATGGCGAGCCCTAAGAGTAAAGTACGGACGTTCTCTTAGATCTTATGTGGACAAGCACCCTGAATCTCCACCTTCTGCTATATTCTTGTGCCCTCCACCCTCAACCCATATATATATATATATATATATATATATATATATATATATATATATATATATATATAAATGATGAGAAAACATATTTTAGGTCATAATAAGATTTCCTAATTATAAAACCCTAAAATAAGAATCATATTACACCTAAAATAGCCCACTAACAGCTATTTTAGATCATAATAAGATTTCTGATAGGAAACCCTAAAGTAAGAATCATATTACACGTAAAATAGCCTAGCACCAATTATGGATGTTCAAATATAATAAAATCAAATATTTGACCAAATTTTCTAAATAGAAAACCTTGATATGCTCACACTTCCACTCCGGTATGGAAAGTGAATGAAGTAAACTTGTGGGCCTCTTATACTCGGCATTCACCTATTGACAGACCAAACATCAGGAGATTTAAATATCTTCTTCTTCATCACATGCCAACCATAAATGTTGAATAATGTCATAATTAGCTTCCCTATTATCTTTTTACAAGGTTTGTGAATCATACCCATTTTGGTGAACCCTAAGGGTCTGCTTGGTTGGGGAAAAAAATATGCAGAGTTAAGTGGAGTTAAGTGAGGGAGAGTATAGTCAATACATATGACCTTGCTTGGATTGGAAAGAGAGTTAAGTGAGGTGTGTTTAATAAATAATTTAATAACAATATAATTTGTACCAAAATAACCTTATTATATGTCATGAAATTAAATTAGATTAAATTTTTTTAATTATAATTTGTCAAAATATTTTCACAAATGAGTAAACTATGGTGGAACATGTTGAAAGCAAGAAACAATAGAGAGAAAAAAATCATGATACTTTATAGGACAAATAAGAAATATTTATGACTATGTAAACAGAATCCCTCAATCCCTCTCGTTAACCCTCCAATTTGGAAGGTTAAAAAATAGACAAAAGAGGGTTAAAAAAACTCTCACTTAACCTCTATAATCCTTTTCCCTCTAAACCCCCACCCTCAAATCAAGTATGATTTTATTTTCCTTCACTTAACTTTTTCTCATTTTAACTCTTTTAACCTTCAATTCAAGCAGACCCTAAGTTTAGTCATGCGTCAATGTTGATCTTAGCAAAAAATAATAATAATAAGGGTGGCCTGGTAAATCATGAGGTTAAGGAAGAACAGGTGTAGACAGATCTAGTCAAATAGACCATGCCAAAAATAAATAAAAAGCAGCCAAAAAATATTTAGGCTTGCACGTTGGGCTAAATTCCTGTACAGTACTCGGCTTGTTGGGGCAGGCGCAAATGTCCCACTATCCAAGCTTGGCTTAGGGTGAATGCATGATTTGCAATAAAGGTTTGATAATTACAAAAGGAAATTTCCGATGTAGGACCAAATGGAGGAAACATTTTTTTTTGCATTTTCCATAATTGATTTATGTAGCTGCCCTTGTCAAAAACCACATAAACAAAACTTTTCCTAATTTGCAAAACAATTTTCCAACACCGCCTTGACCATGCTGCGGATCAAGAGGCAGAACATGACAAGAAGAATCTGCTAATCCTGCTAAATTAGGTATGGTTGGCACAAGCTTTCGAGCTTGCAATCCATTCATCTTGTTCATCAAAGTGAAATCTCTCTGGTTGGAGCTCCGGTATCATGCCATCCTAACCTCACTAGTTGATTTCTGTTGGCACGCGAAAATGAAAAGAAAAAAATGTTAGGAAAATGCTGACAGCCAAAACAGATATAACAAAAACAACATATAGCAATATGCCAAGAAACACAAAGTTGGACAAACAAAATGTCGAGAAAGCATTCATGTCACTGACGACAATATTTTGATCAAAGAAATCCATCATGTTTGTCTTATGCTGTATGAACCATGGAAAAAAATTATGGAGATCAACATTTCCAAATTCAAACTGAACTTGCTTCTGGTTTAAGACATTGGCATGGTTTCAGTTTGGATTTTGGATCACCTACACTTAGGCCTCGTTTGGTTCGCAGAATCTCCGGGGTGGAAAAGGAAAGTGATTATTTTCCTATGTTTGGGTGTCCAAGGAATTGAGGAGGAAAGGAAACTGAGTCCCAATGGAAGGGAAATTAGGGGAGAAAGTGATTCCATCAATCCAAGCAAGGAATCACTTTCCCACATTGAAGTATTCACTTTCCTTTCCAAATTCCTTGGCATTGCCAAACATCGGAAAGGAAAATCAATGGGAATTAAATTTTTCCAAAGGAAAGAAAATGACAAGGAATTGATTTCCTTTCCCTTCCATTCCGCAAACCAAACGAGGCCTTAGTAAAACTCTTATGTGCTTGATTTCATGAACCCTGGAACAGGGCCGGCCCAAGGGCAAGTCTGACAAGACTTCGGACTTGGACAACCCTCCCTCCATTGGGCAACCCTCTAGGTTATTTAGTATTCTGAGGACTGATCTGTTAGTAAAAATTCCTAACGTATGCAAATCAGAAGATGTAAAAAAAAACTAAGAACATGCATTAAATGTATGGATTCGAGGCACGTTATAACGCTTTCCTTAAAATAAAATTTCACCCCCACAAACAGTGCAGCGGATTTCAGGCGATCTATCCCCGAGATAACAACGAATTCCTTCGATTCACAACATCGTGCACCCAGTGGTGAATCCTACGAACGATCTCGACCTTTGTCCGGGGGAGGAGTTGCACGGAGGAGAAGATTTTGGAGGATTAAGGTTCTGGAGGCGGTGGTTTTTTCTCTTTCTGTCTCTATACGAAAAGGAGATATTTCGAACATGAGAAAGATCTTCTTCTGAAACAAATAATCTATTTCTATTTTAAACAGATCTCTGGAGCACAGATCGTGTCCAGGATTATCTCCCACAAATCTCATAATGGGATTACGTGAGAATGGGTCCACGAAAGACCAGCCAACTGAATAGAACGGTTCAAAAATAGAATAAATAAAAATTAAAAAAATTAGAAAATTACCTTTATACCCCTAGTCTGGTCCGGTTCGCGGGACGCAAACTGCTAAGTGTGCGACTAATAACCGCGTCAAAAATATGTATTAAATCGTGCACCCGCTTGCGGGTTAGATGGGATGTAACACATCTCCCACAAAACCAACTTACCCACAAAGGAGGGTAAAGCATTATATGAAAAGGAGAACCTTCTTCTCCTTTCCAATGTGGGACTAAAAGAAAGGAGCCTTTCTTGAATCACATGTGTGTTGCTACACAAGCAACAATCTCCTACATGATTCAATAAAGGGACAATTAAAAGATATAGAGCGATAGAATTATAGGAAAGAGAACAAGATATAGACAATCATATTGTGTACCAGAGGAAGGTGTCTTCCGGACTTGAACCTCCCCTTGGTGTTGTATATATCATCTATATAGATCCAATTCAAGTGACATAAGTCTTGAACTTAGGATCATAATTGTACAGACTCAACATACACACTAACACAATGTGGACATTTTGATCGTATCAACATTTGTGCACTTTTTGGCCATATGCTTATCTCGATTTCTTGAGAGCTCTAGAGAACAGCACGCGTTCCCATAAAAATTGGCCACACTTTCACTCTCAAATAGGTGAATCTTTCTGGGTATTCTACAATTTATATACCTGCTTTACAAGCAATAGATTCATTAAGATTTTACAATCACACTCTTATTTATTGCAGATCAACACTATATAGTAGAGGAATAGTTCATTACAATTAAATCACATAGTGTTTCCAGTGACACATCAATTTGTTGTTATCCTTTGAACCTTTTCTTAGTGCTTCTAATCGAAGGTTGGGTTGCCTTTGAGGTGACTCAATCTATGGGCTTCAACTCCATTCCTCTTGTTGTCTCAAAGACTAGTCTCCTTGAGAGATCTTTAGTTAGAGGATCCGCTAAATTATTCTTTGATCTGACTAAGTCAATTACAATTACTCCACTAGACCACAATTGCTTCACCCGATTGTACTTCAGACGTATATGTCTGAATTTTTCATTATAACTTGTCCTTTGAGCCTTTGCTATTGCAGCTTGGCTATCATAGTGTATAGGGATATCATGAACTGGTTTGCTCCACAGAGGAATATCTATTACCAGATTCCTGAGCCAGTCTGCTTTCTCACTGGTTAGGTCAAGAGCTATGAACTCTACCTATATAGTAGATCTAGATATATAGGTATGTCAGGTAGAGTTTCAAGCGACAACAGCTTCTCCCAATGTGAATACATATCTACTTGTGGCTTTGGTCTTATCTGTATCTAAGATCCAGTTTGTATTAGTATACTCTTCCAACACAGATGGGTATCCTCCATAGAATAATCCATGGAATAACTTACCCTTCAGGTATCTTATTATCCTTTCTAAGGCAGTCCAACGTGAACTATTCGGATTGTTTGTGTACCGACTAAGTTTTTCGACTGCATAGGAAATATCAGGTCTGGTACGGTTAGCAATATAGTTCAAACATCTAATTTGTTGAGAATACTTCAGCTGAGCCACATTGTCTCCTTTATTCTTCTTCAACCTGCTACTTGCATCATAAGGAGTACTTACATGTTAAGAATCAAAATAATTAAATTGTTTAAGGACCTTTTTTATATAGTGAGATTTGGAGATACCAATTCTCTCAAAAGTGCGACTTAATTTAAGTCCTAAAATCACATTAGCAGGTCCTAAATCTTTCATGTCAAAATTTTGAGACATAGATATTGTGATATCATAAATAATATCCATGTCAGTGTCAAAAATGAGAATGTCATCAACATATATACACATTTATCAGAATCATTAATAGCAAGACCATAAGATTGAATTACCTTATCAAATTTATCACAACATTGCTTTGGCGCTTGTTTCAACCCATAAAGAGATTCAATTAATTTACATATCTTATGTTCTTGTCCTGGAACAACAAACCATTTAGGTTGTTCCATATAAATCTCTTCCTCTAAATCTCCATTCAGAAAAGCAGTTTTTACATCCATTTGATGAATAAACAGTTTATGAACAGATGCAATAGCAATTAACATTCTAATTGTAACAATTCTAGTAACTGGAGAATAAGTGTCAAAGAAATCTACCCCCTCCCTTTGTTTGAACCCCTTTAGCTACTAACCTTGCTTTGAATTTCTTAATAGACCCATCAGGTTTTAGTTTCTTCCTGAAGATCCATTTGCAAACAATTGGTTTGCAATCTACAGGAATGTTACCAAATCCCATGTTCTCTTTGACATAATAACATCTTCTTTACAATTAATGCTCTCTTTCCAAAATAAGGAATCTACAGAGGACATAGGCCCGTCCTCTTCAACAAGGTAAGTAAAAATACCTTCACCTAGGTTTTGTTCTCTTCTGGTACTTCTACTCCTTCTAGGTTCTATAAGGGTGTTATCAACTACGTGAGAACTAGATATTGAAATAGGACCTTGTGCAGATATAGAGGATCTAGGAGTTCTATTTCCAAAGGAAAAATATTTTCAAAAAATATAGCATCCCTAGATTCCATAACTGTGTTAGCGTCAATACCATTTACCTCAGTCTTAATAACAAGAAATCTATAGGCAATGTTGTTTTGAGCATAACCAAAAATACACAATCTACGGTCTTGGATCCCAGTTTTTTTTTCTTAGTAGGAGAGACAGAAACTTTAGCAAGGCACACCCATACTTAGAAGTATTTCAAAGATGGCTTTCTGCCCTTCCGTAATTCATAAGGGGTTTTATCAGTCTTTTTAAAAGAAACTTTATAAAGAATTTGGCATGCAAAAAGTGTGAACCCCTAAAATATTTTCATTAAAATAATTTATTTAGTGTTTATTCCTCAAATATAAATTTTTGCCTTTTTGTTGAATATTAATTTATATAAATATAAATTCAATTATAGATATAATTGAATCTCTATTTGTTATTTTATCTTTTGCTAGGATAAATTACATATATGTGTGTTTAGTGTATATATATATATTTTTTTTTTGTGTGTGTGTGTGTTTAGTGTATATATATATATATATATATATATATAATATATATATATATATATATATATATATATATATATATATAGGGAAAAACGGGATATGAGCCATAGGCTCATACTCTTAAATGAGCCATCCCACGTGGCTTCCATGTGGACCAATAAAATATAGTGACTTGGAACAGAAAATTTAAATAGATGGAAATAAAAGATCTCATAAAATATTTGATAAATAATAACTTACCATATTTTTGTTTAGAAACTTACCAAAAAAATTTAAATAGGAATAATACCATTTTTCCCTCCAAATTAAAATTAAAATTAAAATTAACATTAAAATTAAAATTAAAATTAATATTAATATTAATATTAATATTAATATTAATATTAACATTGAAATTAAAATTAAAATTAAAATTAATATTAAAATTAACATTAATATTAACATTAAAATTAATATTAACAATAATATTAACATATATTAACATTAAAATTAATATTAAAATTAAAATTAAAATTAATACTAACATTAATATTAATTATTATTAACATTACATTAACATAACATTAACATTAACATTAACATTAACATTAAAATTAATATTAACAAATATTAACATTAACATTAACATTAAAATTAATATTAATATTAATATTAAAATTAATATTAACATTAATCTTAACATTAACATTATGGGATCTTTATTTCTATCGATTTAAATTCCTAGGTAAACATATTTGTTAAGTTCCTAGGTAAAGATATGATAAGTTATTATTTATCAAATCTTTATGGGATCTTTTATTTCTATCTATGTATAATTTTTTTTTTCAAGTTACTATATTTTTATTGGTCCACATGGAAACCACATGGAATGGCTCTATAAGAGTATGAGCCTAGGCTCATATCCCGTTTTCCATTATATATATATATATATATATATATATAATATATATATATATATATATAT